>JACXGM010013028.1:0-23391 GCA_016801145.1 Umbra pygmaea
TGCTGTTTTCCAGGGGTGAAGATCGTCTTCTGTGTTAGCTAACGTGCTGTTTTCCAGGGGTGAAGATCGTCTTCTGTGTTAGCTAACGTGCTGTTTTCCAGGGGTGAAGATCGTCTTCTGTGTTAGCTAACGTGCTGTTTTCCAGGGGTGAAGATCGTCTTCCGTGTGGGCCTGGTTCTGCTGAAGCAGATGCTTGGCTCGGTGGATAAACTCAGGGAGGTCCAGGGCATGTACGAAACCATGGAGCGTCTCAGAAACATCCCCCCAGAGTCTATCAGAGAGGATCTACTGGTGCAGGAGGTGAGGCTGTGAACAGTGTTTATATACACACACACACACACACACACACACACACACACACACAAGCATGTTGTCTCGACATAGTCCTGCTCTGACTCAATGACACAAGTGAAATTAGTCAACTGATTATTTGCTGCCTGTGGTGTCTAGATTTGGTTGAATGACTTCCTCTGCCTGGCTGTCTGTCTGCCTGCCTGTCTGTCTGCAGGTGGTGACCCTGGCAGTGACTGAGGCTCTGATAGAGAGGGAGTGTCATATCCAGGTGAAGAAGTGGAGGGAGTCCCGGGGGGAGCTGACCCACCAGCCTGCCCGGAGGCTCCATGGGACCAGGTCCATCCATGAGTGCAAGCGTCGGGCCTCAGCCATCAGCTCTGGGGGTAGCTTCTCGTTCCTGGGCTCCATCCCGCCTCCAGGGCCCCTCAGACCCTCCAACAGCCTGCTTTCCCTGCCCGGCTTCCGCAAGTCAAAAACCCCCTTCATGTCCAATAAGAAGAGCTCGTTCTCTGGGGCCTCTGGGCTGGAGGCCATGCCCCCACACAACCCTTCAGCTCCAGCTTCAGGTGCCGCCCTCAAACCCCCCATGTCTGGTGGTCCTGTTGCCAGGGCCCCTCCCACTCCGAGTCCTCTGGTTGGCTCTGCCCCGGGACCCTCGGCTGGCCCCGCCCCTACCTCTGCACCGAGCCAGCCAGCTGCGTCGGCC
This sequence comes from Umbra pygmaea, assembly GCA_016801145.1. Lineage (NCBI taxonomy): Eukaryota > Metazoa > Chordata > Actinopteri > Esociformes > Umbridae > Umbra > Umbra pygmaea. Next base: position 1,001 of record JACXGM010013028.1, read on the forward strand.
CCCGCCGTAACACGCCCGGCACTCAACACCCTGTCCCCCAAAATCACCTCTGAGCAGGTGACACCCACCCTGCCCTCGCCCACAGCCAACAACACCCCCCTGTCGCCCGGCACCGACTCAGCCAGAGAGGAAGGGGAGGAGGACAAGAAGAAGAAGAAGAGCAAGGAGGACAAGAAGAAAGAGAAGGAGGAGGAGAAGAGGAGGGAGAAGGAGAGAAAGGAGCGCGAGAAGGCAGAGAAGGAGAGACAGAAGAAGGAGAAGAAGAAGGACAAGGGGGGGAAGGGTAAGGACAAAGGGGGCGGGGAGGCAGACGACAACAACGGAGCTGCGCCGCCCAGAGACGCGGCCTAATTCCTCTCCGGTCAGATGACAGTTAGAAAAGAGCACAGGGAAACAAACCCCCGAACTGGAGAGAGGAAGAGAAAAGATTGCCTCATGGATAGTGCGTCTTGGGGATAACATGCGGTCAGTTGTTTTGGACTGGATCCTGGTTTTATTAGCCCCTGGGGCGTAAGCCTCCACCATCCCCCTCTACAGCTCCCCCTCGCTTTCATCATTGTATTTGTTTGGCGTAATGGATCGTCATCACGCAGCCGTTTTCCTCATTTAGTGTTTTTAATTTTGTATTTTTCTTATCAAACTTTAACTGGCGGACAGACGAACCGTCAGAAATAGTCGTTGGGAGTTCTAGATTTGGTGCCATAGACGTGTTAATAAAACATTCTATCTCCATGCAGGATCCTCTGGTTGTACCCTACATTTCACTGTCACATCTTGTTTGCGTGCTCAGATTCAGTCCAGTCAGAATGCCTGCAGAAGAAATCAAAGTAACCAGCTGGAAGAATGTTTTGAAAGCCAGGCACTTAAGACAGTGATGGTTGCCAGTACTGTTGTTAATGGATGTTTGGGAGGATTTATTTATTGTAGTGTTCAGTGTTGAATGTTAAAGGTGTGTGTGTGTGTGTGTGTGTGTGTGTGTGTGTGTGTGTGTGTGTGTGTGTGTGTGTGTGTGTGTGTGTGTGTGTGTGTGCGCCTTTGTAATGTAGTAAAGTCTTACCGTTCAATGTTGCCACCCGGTTTCTCTGCTCTCCCTCTCCCATCTTTGATCCTCATTTCCCGTCGCTTGTTTTCAGCCCTGCACTCATCTCTCTGCCTCTAGTCCTCTGTTTGGTGACATTCAAAAGAAGAAATGCATGCTGGGATTAGGTAGGGTTCTAAATTGGTAGGAGAAATTAACATTGGGCTAGTCTGAGATTTCAGAAATGACTGCATGGGCTTCAACAGACCAATAAAGGCCACACATTTAGACTGCAGAACAACATGTTTATTCATTAAAATCTTTCATTTGTTTTTGTGTCCCTAGAGTAAGTTTACAATGGGAGATAAGTACTGGTAGTTTAGCTGGGGGGAGGTCCTTAACCAAACATAGTGTTCTACTTTTAATGATACCTGTGTCTGACACTCAGACAACAAGATGGGTCCATTTTTATGCTTAAAATATTATTTTTATTCTGCCAAGGTATTCACGTGGATGATGCTTTTAGTAACTAAACACATCGATCTATTGATCTATCCAGAGTAATTTCAGAATTGAGAATGAAGGATTACATTTGCACTGTCTCATTTCAATGCACCATTAAAGTTGACCACCTGTTTGTGGAGTTGGTCAGGCAGTAGGTAGGCAGAATGGTAGGTAAGTAGTTACGTAGTAGAATCTAGTCTGTTTAGTTGACCCTTTTACACTGACGCCGTTCAGACCTATTGGGAGCCACTTAGTGCCGGGCTGGTCAGGCGTATTAATGTAGCATTAACCTCTACAGTCTGACCTTCGGGCTCTGATGTATTTATGTACAAAGTTGGTTAATTTAATCAGATATTATATATGTATTATTTTTATTTTGGATTTGACTGCTATTTTTCTATGCGAGTATAGGACACCTGGTAGACTGGAAAAAGGGCTGGCGATGTGAGGCCCAGTGTTAGGTTCGTGTTAAGTTTTTTATACAGAAATGTCTGTTGATTTAGTTACTGCACATTTGTTCTCAGCGTTTCACACAACAGTTCCCACACATGTCAAGTTTATCATTTTAGCAATGCATTATGTAAGTCCAGCAATTTATCAAACATGACTGTGTCACAGTATTAAATCTGACTGATTGAACACTTAAGGAAAGGCCAGATTCACATGAGTATTTTAGATTTGATGTAATCTGAGACAAAGGCCTAAAGTACTGTATGCAATACTGGGAGGACTTTAGTGTGCTCTGACAAGTTTGTAAATAAAGACCTGATGTAGTCTGTTTGTCTCCAGTATGTTGGGAACAACCACATAATGATTTATTCACTAACTCACTAACCCAGGGGTGTCCAAACCCTTCCATGGAGGGCCTTGTGTATGCAGGTTTTTGCTTTTACTTTGTACGAGGCTGATGGATTAGCTCACTAATTGGTTAGTATCTCCCCTCACCTGATTAGCTAAATAAAGGGGAAAAAACAGCATACACTAGGCCCTCCATGGAAGGGTTTGGACACCCCTTTACTAACCCATTCACACACAACGTTACAAACCTGTGCGTACTGTACAAGAGTTGGCATTAGATCAATAGTGCTGCTTAGATACTGCAACAACATGTTTTAGGTTGAAGTGATGGATTCTTGTTTCTGTTATTTTAGGGCATGAGAGGAGGGACTTCAGTTCTGTATTAAAGACGTTTCCCCCCCCACACAAACACCTCATGCCATTTTCAAAGAACAAGCTGTCCTGCATATTATCCATTATGTTTTCAGTCATCTAAATATCTCAATATGTTCGGAGTGGATTCGTTAAAGATGACCTGAACCTGTCTATGCAACTGTTCTGCTCACAAAGCAAGACTGACAGCGATGTCACTGCTGAGATCAGTTGTGATTGGATTCTGCATAACTCAGTACCAGTCAGGATAGAGCAATATTATTCCAAGCAGATCTTGAAATGTTCAGATCAGCCTGTTTTGCTATCTGGTTATCGTTGGCCTTGCTCGCGTAAGCCACAAGTTCTTAACAGAGGCGCTTATGTTCTGAGTGCATTTCTGCATTGTCCTTGAAAACCTTTCGGTCTGCAGCATCCCCATAAATGTTTTTTTTTAATGTAGTTGCTTGTTTGTTTTTTCTCTGCTACCGTATGTATGTATTTCTGTGGTTTTAAGTTTACATGGTGAAAATTTAAATAAAATCATAGATGATAATTCATTCCTTAACTGCAAAAGTAAATTGAAGCATTATGTATTTAATTAATAATGATAATGACAGTTGTGAGAAATAATAAACTATAATATATTAAAGATCCTGGCTATTGTTTCTGTTCTTGTTGCATATTTTAAATGGTAGATTTCAATCTAATATTTTGACAATAGTTTGCACCTTTTCCTCTGGAATTCAGTATTAGGAAGTACTCAGGGCTGGTGCTGACCTCCTTGGGGCCCTATGCAGTATTCTACCAAGGGGCTCTCCTAAATTACCTGTGAGCCATGTAAACCATTTACCATGGCCACACACTTGACACCCCAGTGCTCCCACAACAATCTTCTCTCCTTTAAAACAGTTTTATTCTATTATTTTACATATTTTGGGGGCATTTAGTTCCCTAGGCAAACGCCTACTTCGCCTGTAGGACGGGCCGGCCCTGCAAGTACATTAACTTAAAGTCCGTTTGTAAATTTCATTTCTGTCCTGCAAATAATTGATGCACCACTGTTGTGCTTTGTCTTTCTCGTCCAGCAGGGGGCAGTACAAGGTGTAAATCTGTCTAGTCTTGATACTACATTGAAGTGTCTCAGAGGATTTCTTTTGCTGCTGCCCATTTTTTAGCCTCAACCCCACTCCCCAAAACCACTAATGAGAAGAGACACTAGTGTACAAAAGATAAGAGGTTTTATTCACAGTTAGTCCCTTTTATTAGTTACAGAGGAGTGTCTGACAGGTGAGAAAGCTAGTCCCGGTGCAGAGAACAAGGACGCTTCTCGAAAACAGCATGAAGTATGGAAGGATAGAGAGAAGGGCAAGGAAACGAAGAAGAGTATGTTTTCTTTCGCACCTTTCACTTCTCTTTTTGCAGCCTTTCGTACTTCTTGAGGAAAACCGTAGTCGTCACTTTAAGGAGACCACGTTTTCCCTCTAGCCTCATTCCTTCTTAGTATATCTCCTCTCTTCCCGGTAAATATCATCTGTTAGTTTGGTTTGTTTCTCCATCTGAGGGTTAAGGGGGAATGAAAGGACGTCCTGGTCCAACCTGTGAGCTGTTGCAGCCAAGTGCACAGACTGGTGCTCCATTTCACACTGGGGTTTACACGTCCCATACCACAGCAGTAGAATACAACTTGCTATGTGCGTTTAATCCGACATAGAGAATGGAGAAACAATCAACTAACCGAGGAAGAGGTGAAAAGAGGAAAGGAGGAAGAGGGTTAAAGGAAAGTGGGTGAGAAAGAGAGATGGAGATGTTGAAAGATCATTTTTATTGAAAATAATCCCTGATCCCCACAAACAGACAGACAACCCGTGGGCACCGGCTCTCACACAAATGTCTCGGGTACAGAGGCAAATCTTTTAGAAATCATGTGTGAGAGGCAGAGCACGAGTACACAAAGAAAAGAGATAGAATAGCAGAGGAAGAGGAGGAGGAGCGGGAAGGTAGGATGGCAAAGGGAGGCTGTTTTCTTTTTCTTGTCTTCTATGTGTTACTTTACTCCTCCTTCTCCTCTCCGTGTGTGATGACGTAGCAGATGTTCTTGTAGTCTACGTTGCCGGCCACATCTGGGGGGAAGGCGGCCCACAGGTTCTTCATCTGAGGGAAGAGGAGGTGGGTCAGCCAAGAGACAATAAGAGACCATGATAAACTGTAATTTTCCCAATGGAAGCATTTACACTAAGTAACACCCTACCATGTGACTGATTCCCCTACCCAAATAGTTGATGTTTGTGAGTGGATAGACTGACTAGTTGGCAGCAGCCCTGCAGGAATGGGTTCAATACTGCTATTGGGGCTAAATATTCAGTTCAGCTCTACTCTGTTCAGTTCATGTGATTCAATCCTGGTTTATGCTGACACTGTTCAGTTCATATGATTCAGTGATGGTATTAGCTGACAGTTTTCAGTTCACATGATTCAGTGATTAAGAACTAAACTGTATGAATTAACATATTCACCTCTTCTGCAGAGAACCTGTCGCACTGAGTTGTCAGGAGCTCCTGAAGGCTGGAGGTAGAAAGAGAGAGAGAAAAGTCAGAAACCTTCAACAAGTTCACTTATTACTACTGTAGTTAACGAAGAAAGGAAGTTCACTATTTATATTGTAGTTAAGGAAGAAAGGAAGTTCACTATTTATACTGTAGTTAAGGAAGAAAGGGAGTTCACTATTACTATTGTAGTTAAGGAAGAAAGGAAGTTCACTATTACTATTGTAGTTAAGTAAGAAAGGAAGTTCACTATTACTATTGTAGTTAAGTAAGAAAGGAAGTTCACTATTACTATTGTAGTTAAGGAAGAAAGGAAGTTTACTATTACTACTGTAGTTAAGGAAGAAAGGAAGTTCACTATTACTACTGTAGTTAAAGAGGAAAGGGAGTTCACTATTACTATTGTAGTTAAGGAAGAAAGGAAGTTCACTATTACTACTGTAGTTAAGGAAGAAAGGAAGTTCACTATTACTACTGTAGATTAGAAAGAAAATGTCCTTACAAGTCCTTCTTGATGAAGCCGGTACCCTCGGGGTCCAGGACCTTGAAGGCGCTAACGATGACGTCCTCGGGATCAGCACCTGAGAACACCAGACTGCTCGTTAGGAATGCTTCACTGAAGGAAAGACTTGTGTCCAACATTGAGGTGAGCTTAGAAGGCTGGTAACGCCTTGAACTGATCTAACCTAAATTAAACCTGATTGCAACATGTCAAACAATACTCTAAACAAATAAGTAAGGAGATCTTGAAACAGAAATATGGGAAGAGTGAGAGACCCACCCTTGAGCTTCTCTCCGAACATGGTGAGGAAGACGGTGAAGTTGATGGGGCCGCTGGCTTCCTTGACCATGGCCTCCAACTCCTCGTTCTTCACGTTCAACTGGCCTAAAGAGCGAGGAGGTGGCAGAGTTTAACCACTGCCGTTATCTCACACATTAACACTTACACAAACAAAGGACATGGTTGACATGCCGTGGCAGACTTCTAACTATAACACCAGTTTGTTAAGTAACAGTTATGTCATCTGAGAATGTTAAATGGTCTTAAAGTTAAGCCTCGCTTACCCATTGAGGCCAACACATCCCTCAAGTCATCCTTGCTGATGATACCATCTCTGTTCTGGTCAATGATTGTGAAAGCCTGAGAGGGAGGGAGACAGGGAGTCTGTTAATAAACAAATTCCAGTCAACAGAGCATGCCCAGTTGTCTTCATTTTTCAGAGGGAGGCGTCCAACCAAACACAACACTGGGCAGGACCAAGAGCTCCTCGGACAATTAGGTCAATTTAACTGTCATTTGCTGCATATTTATGTGCCAAACTGCCAATGGTATGTAACCCTTGTTAGGCAAGACCTTAACCAGACTAAGGGAACTTGCGAGCCAAAGCTCTCGAGGGAACCTAAATATTTCGTAACATGTTAATTTAAGGTCATATCATAACGTAACACCTGTTAGTTCCTTCTACGCCTGTCTCTGGAACACATCGCTTATGTCTGTGAAACCCAAGCTGGCCACCATAGTTGATCTTCAACTCAAAAAGGCAGCTGCAGTTCACCCTAACCTGACTCACACAGTCTTAAGCCTGTCCCAATGAGTCCGTCAGACATTCCCTAAGTGACACTTAAGAAGACTGCATTACTTACAGTGGCAAGAATTCCCTCAGTTAAATCCGTGCGCGTATCCAATTTCAACACATTTGAAACCATACACACCATCCTAAAACAATCTCACTGCGCACATCACTGCCAGATCACTACCATCATTTTCACATTTTAGTCGTATAGCAGACGTGCTCTGTCAGGGGGAGGTTTGGGTTAAATATCTGATTTCAAGACTTAAAAGTCTGCTTTCTCTTCTCTTTGGCGACAGACAGATATTTAATCTAAACCTTTAATTTACTGGTCAGATAATTTAACTGCTAATCTGCCTGCTGCTCAATTTCCGCTAAGCCAACATTGTCCACCTACGTTCTGTTTACCTTTTTCCCTTCCTTCACCTGCCTGACATATATCAGACCTATCAGAAAAAACGTCCTCGGCATGGAATCAAAATGGAACGAAAAAGGACTTCTCCAAAACCAATTTGTCTTTCCACAAGGCCAGCTGGAACACTCTTTTGGAATATCTATTCAGACGTGTCTTTTTTTACCCTATTACCTCTATTCCCCCCACCCCTCCTGACCTCCTTGCCCCCGTGTCCGCTCCGTACCCTCCTTGCCCCCGTGTCCCCTCCTTACCCTCTGTACTCTCTCTCCTCGTGCCCCTGTCAGTGAGTTGGCCACCACTCAGGGCCCAGTTGTCCTGCCATACTTAAACATGCCGTCCTCAGCAGTAGAGGAGTTAAACTGAGAGGTTGAGTGACAGCTGACGGCTTGGGGAGGGCGGCCCTGAGAGCTTTCACAGGTGCCAGGGCTTCTCCTAGTGACATTCTTTATTACATTGGGAATGGCGGACCGGCAATAAAGCAACTGGAATGGAAATTGACCAACCAGGGGCCATCCCACAAAATCTAATTTGGGGTTCGCTCCTTCAATGAAACAAGGAAAACAGAATCATGATTGTCTCAATCGTGGCTATATGCAGCTGCTGTCTGTTCCAGAGCTGGACACTATTTCAGCCCCAGAAACAGGCGATGATTACAGCCCTGTTCAGTTACAGATGAAAGAAGCCAGTCAGAGAGCTGGAAGCAATATGTTCACGTTTACACTTCAATGTGAAAGTGATGAGGTGTAGTGTGTTAAGAAATCCTTACCTCTTTGTACTCCTGGATCTGGCTCTGCTCAAACATGGAGAACACGTTGGAGGAACCGCCCTCTGAGGCTCCCCCCCTCCTCTTTGCCTTCTTTGGTGCCTGAAAGACAAACAAATCAACTGTTTAATAACGGTCTTTTCACCCCACTGCCATTCCTCAGGCTAATTAATGAACGCTGACCTCAGTGTCTAGGTGTTCTTGTTCACTAACAGGTGAGGGGATCTAATTGGACCCCCTAGTGTGTCTACAGCCAATACAGTACCCTTGCAGTGTGTGATCTATCAACTAGGTATGCTCCCCACAATATGTCTGTAGAAGTGAAAATCCTGACACTACAGTATATCTTGTAGTGTAACATCCCTAACTTTACAAAACTTTAGAACAGTTCAGAAAGAGTATTATTTTAGCTCAGGGCACAGAATGTGGTTTCTGAATGTGGATAAATGAAGGTATTAGATACTATTGGAAAGTAGTATTGGCATTGTCTTCAAGTAGCATTTGGGCCATCTCTATATGTTATTAAAAGAGGCAATAACACAATTAGATCCTGAGAATGGTATTGTATCTCCCGGAAAAGCATCCACCCCGGCCAAAAGTCCAAAGTGCAGTTGAGTTTTAAAAAAATGTGCAGTTCTTCAGTCATTCATATTTCTTTTTCAATCTACCAAAAATTAAAATAGAAGAAAAAAATCTGGAAACGTGTATTATCCAGGCGGTAATGTGCTGTAGAGGTTCCCACCAACATAGACTGCAGAAGACAGGTAGGCAGGCAGAGGACCAGTGTTACTCACCATCTCGAGACGGTTTGTGTGGAGGTTTAGAAGGTCAACAAGAGAAGAGACTGATGTGAAGCCGCAATACACCCCTATTACCGGGGGGCTTATATACCCATGTAGGCTGGGCTAACTTTAGCCACAGCTTCAAGTTTGGATTGGGATGAGATGCAGAGAGAGAGGGAGGGATGGATAAGTTAGGAGCAAAAGTGAAGCGACAGGCAGAAAGAGGGACAAGCTATCCCCTTACAGGAGATCAGAAATAGACCCAGGAGTCTTGGAATGAAGTGAGCCCGATGCAACGGGGACAGAGTCATATGGTCAGTGTGGCCACGTGGACTAATATGGACATTCAGGACATAAGAGGCTGGATGGATCCCTGGCTTTACTCCTAGCCTGACCATACACCCACTCCACCCAACGGTCTCTGTCTCCATCACCCCTCAGTGTGGTCTCCACCCAACCTGTCCTTCACCTGAATGTCCACTACATTTACAGACATAAAAACCTCTGTAACTTATGTGCATTTTCACATTTACCTTAAATGTCCATGCATGGGTATAATATATTTAGCTGTCCATACTTTCTATATACATAGAGTAAGTACAGCTATTTTCACAGGGAATTGAAACTGTGTTCTCACATTTCCTTGCACTTATAGCTGCACTTTATTCAAATTTACAATATTTGGGGAACACTTAAAATATTTTTGTATCTTGCAAAATGTGTCTCATTCATACATTTGTGGTGTTAATAGATAGTCAGTGTGTACGTACAGTACCAGTCAGCATTTGGATACTAATTAATGTCTTTCTTTATTTTTACTATTTTCTACATTGTAAAATAATAGTTAAGACATGAAAGGCATGAAATAACACACATTTACAATGTAACTAAGGAAATTGTTCAACAAATCAAAATATATTTTATATTTTTTCAAATTAGCCACCCTTGATAAAAGCTTTGCACACTTTATTTAATTTATTTCAATTAACAGGTGTGCCTTGTTAAAAGTTAATTTGGGGAATGTCTTTCCTTCTTGCAATACAGTTGTGGTGTTTGGCAAACATATAGGGTTTGCATACAGAAGATGAAATGTAAAGAACAGCTAAAATAAGCAAAGACAATGAACAGTCTATCATTACGTTAAGACATGAAGGTCCATCAATCCAGAAAATGTCAAGAACTTTTAAGGTCTCCTTAAGTGCATTCCCAAAAACCATCAAGCGCTAAGTTGGAACTGTTTCTCTTGAAGACTGCCACAGGAAAGGAAGTCCAAGAGATACTTTTGCTGTAGAGGATACATTTATTAGAGTTACCAGCCTCAGAAATTGGCAGTTAACTGCACTTCAGATTGTTGCACAAATGAATAGCTCAGAGTTCAAGTAACACCAAATGAAGTGATCAGAGGAGACCAAGAAATACTTGAAAATCTGTCCTTTGTTCCAATGAGTTAAAATGTGAGATTTGTGGTTCTGACCACCGTGTCGTTGTAAGACATTAAATAGGTGAATAGGTAATATCTACCTGTGTGGTTCCCACTGTGAAGCATGGAGGAGATGGTGTGATGGTGTGGGGGTGCTTTGCTAAAGAAATTGTCAGGGATTTATTTGGAATATAAGGCACACATAACCAGCATGGCTATCAGGGCATTCTGCAGCAATATGCCATCCCTTATGAAAAAAAGTATACTTCAATTTATTTTGTAAGTATACTTATTTATATGTGAAGTAACTAAATTGGCAAACTTTTTAGTTTATTTAGTACACTTTAAAGTTTACTTGTAGTTTATTTTAAGTATACTTTTGAATACTTTAAAAAGTAATCTGTGTAGTTCACTTTTAGTTCAGGAAGTAGACTTTTCTAAATGTTCCATACACACAATAAATACAGTAATTTATAGACATTTCCATTAATACTCAAAGTGATAATTATTAGTATAGTGTAAGAGTATGCTATACTACCAAACATTTTGAAGCCCAATACTCTTATACTATACTAATAATTATCAATTGGAGAATTAATGGAAATGTCTATAAATTACTGTATGTATTGTGTGTATGGAACATTTAGAAAAGTTTACTTCATAAACAAAAAATGCACTACACAGGTTACTTTTTAAAGTATTCAATAGTATACTTAAATAAACTAAAAAGTAGGCCAATTTAGTTTACTTTGTATATAAATAAGTATACTTGCAAAAATAAACTTGAAGTATACTTTCTTTTCATATGGGATCTCATCTGGTTTATTCTTAGAGAGGCTATCATTTGTTTTTCAACAGGAAAATTACCCAAAGGATCTCCAGGCTTTGTAAGGGCTATTTCATTAGGAAGGAGAGTGATGAAGTATTGCCTCAGATGACCTGGCCTCCACAGTCACCAGACCTCAACACAATTGAGATGGTTTGGGATGAGTTGGAAATATAAATGGATAAATAGATAAATATAATTAAATGTTAGGTGGGTCGTCAATGGGTATTTAGGAAGCTGGGTGTGTTGGTAGATAAGTGGATATGTAGGAGGGAGGTAAGTAGGCAATATGTTCAGTAGGTGGAAAGTTAGTTGGGTGGGCAGGCAGGAGGGTTAGTGAGTGGGTAGATAGATAGGTTGACAGGTAGGTAGATAGGTGGGTGGTAGGTATGTAGGTAAGTGGGTAGGTAGGTGGGCAGGTTTTATTATAGCTCCCAATTTAGAGATGACCTCAGTCTTGTATACATTCTTTACTGTTATCAAAGTGACTCACACACATACACACCCTCACAAACACACACACAAATCCACACAGACGCACACAACGCGCTGTCTCACCCTCAAGTTTACTTCGAATGCCAAGTTGGGGAAAGTGGCAGGAGGATCTTTGAAGAGAATATATTCTAGGGACAGCTGAGAGAGTTTAAAATAGCAAAGCGAACTTGCCTTTCCCCTAAACTCGCCACCCGCTGCCCGCCTCCCTTCAAAAAAAGTCACTCATCATCGATTGAGAACTGTCCATCAATTTCAGTTCATCCACTCATGTCAGTTATTTCTGTATCTTCTGTTCATTTCTGTTGTGTCTGTCCAGTCTGTCTTTGATGTTTATTTTTCCACAGCGCTTCTCACTTAAGCCCACCAAGCTCTAGGTCTTTATTGGTTTCCATGGCAGTGTTAATTTAAATTAGATAGACATTGTTGTTCTTCTGGGAGCCTATGGTTGAGCCTGGCACCTGCCATCACTTGCCTGGGTCCTGCTATGACCTCTAACCTGCCTTATTATCACCAGTGTGACGCAAGAATGTGACATGCCATTTTTATAATGCTCCAATAGTTTATTTAACCTGCTAAGTTATATTCAAGTCAGGCCCTGCCATATAGTGTATGGTACATGATGTACACACTGTTCAGAAATAGGACCCCGTATTTCCTTATATGGACAGCCTATTAACCTCCTACAGTGGTGAGCATGCCTGAAAACCACAGGTACTGCAGGATTGTCTCAGCTAATTAATCGTCTTGTGCCTTAATTCAACAAACTTCTTGTTCCATAAATCTACATCATGAACTGCATCACTCCAGGAACAGAATATGTGTGGGCAAAAGGGCACATGTTGAGGGGAAAAAACAAGCAGTACAAGAACCCCCTGGGGTATATCTGTGCACCTCCTCCTCGAATGACCTGTTGAACATCAGATTGCTGAAAAAGATAGGGTTATGTAAATTTTAGAAAAGGTGAGATTTTTTTAAGAACTGTGTTTTTGGAGGAGCTTGGTCATTTGAGTGGTGTCAAAATGGATCCACTTTCAACTGTAGCTACTGTAATCATGTGACTGCATCCCATTTACATTTGAGTCCACCTTAGCAGATGCCTTAGCCAGAGCGAATCACAGTTGGATACATGCAAATTGCATAAATGCAAATGTAATCATTTGACTGTCCCCTTTATGAATGTCTAGAAACGTTCATTATGATATTGTTTTCTTACTAGTATAGAATAGATAAATAAATCCCATTTTGAAACTAATCTTTACTTCAAAACGGCATAGCCATAGTGTAACAAAACGTCCTTATTTGTGATATTTTAAAGCTTGAGGGGAACTGGTTACATAAACCTATCTCTGGACATTACAGACATTTCTCCAACTTTCTGATCCTGGACTCCTTGCTATCTCTATGCACACACACCTGGTCATCATGTCATAAATCTCAGTCACACCGATTGTCTGTTTACTGATTGTTATCCTCATATATACTGAGGGTGTGTGTGCTACATTGTTGTTGTTTTATTTGATTTAGATGTAACGCTGACATATTTGAACCTGTGATTATTGCTGATGGGCTTGTGTGCCTTCTTTTGCTAGTTCTCCAGCCCATTGTTTAGGTTGCTTTTATTTTGGGCACAGTTTGCTCTAAATTATGTTTAACTGTTAAATTTCCGCTGAGTGCTTCACCCTAAATCAATACAGCATCTCTCGCAACTACGCCTTGCAGCTGCTTCCTTATTCCTCCTCAACAAGCCAGGCCGTTACAAACATATCACAGTCAGGTTTTTCTTTTCCATTTACTATTGCCTCGTTAAGCTGATTGCTGACGGAGACCATAAAGTTTCACACACAATTAGTTTACCATAGAATATAAACTAGGGATTTTAAGGATTTTTAAAAACTGTAACATACACAGTTGTAAAAAGTACAAGTAAAAGTTCTCGGCTGGGTTCACTTGTATTGTGAAGTTCCTAATTAAAACCAAAATGACCAGATAAGGGAGTTCATATCTAACCAGTGACCTAAATTAAAATTAAGATTTTATTTACTCGTTTTTTCTTTATTCACTTCATTTAATTTCATTAATCACTGCTTAGTTATGAATTCCCTTTACTTGGTAATTGTGGTTGTAATTAAAAACGTCCCAAAACTGGGGAACTCAACCGTACAGAGAAAAGTACTTTTATTTTGTACAATTGCATACATACCAGTAAATGTTTGTGACATTCAGACATGCATCATCAACCTTATAGAACTACCGTTATGTATCCTGTCAAGCTGTGATGGGGCAAATGATGACTGGTTCCTGTTAAATGCTCTAGTTCCTCAAATTATAAAGAACATTTCTAATTTTAGAGTATCTGCATGCAATTCACACCTGTTTAAAATAAGCAGATTTATGTTTTTATGGTCAGTGTTCACTCAGATCAATGAGATCTTCCTCAAGGTGCTTTTCTTCCTCCTGTCTCCTCTTCAGCCAATCAGCTCTAACTTGCTTCACCTCCTCTCCATAATATTCATGTAATTTGATGAAATCCTCTAGAGGATCAAAATCCACTTGTGGCCATTCCCCATGTGTGGACACTGGTCCATTTATGGGTGTAACATGTGCATTTCTCTTGGGCCAGAGTTTAGGGGATTTCTTATTGGTCACTTTGCTGGCCATTAGAGGGGCTTGTAATACATGACTGGCTCTGTGGCTTCCAATTTCCTTCCTCACTGGTCCATGAATAATGAAAGAGGAGCATGATTGGTTAAGGACCTTTGGGTTCTGAACAGTCACAGTAGAGGGTTGAGGGACTTCACCAAGGCCTGTTTGACGTTTAGCTTCTGCTAAGTGACAAGAAATACAGATGGTCAGGAAAGATAGGAACACATTTTATTGCCATTTACTGCTTATGACTTACAATGTATTACTCCTACTGGGTTCAAGCATCATCTAAATGAATTAAATATAGATGTATTAAAGCATGAATTCAAGAAAACAAAAACACAACACAGTGTCCACAAGCTCACCTTCATATTGAGTCCCCAGGTCTCTGACCAGCAGGGAGAGGTAGCAGTGACTGGCTGTGAGCAAGGCTTTGACCCAGCAATCCAAAACCAGTTGATCGTCAGCAGCAAGCCAGTATGTTTTTAGCCCTGGTCCTCTGAACACCACAGAGAAGGTATATAGTCCTCCGTCACACTCACATGGCTGGATAGCACAGCCTTCTAGGATAATGACCCCCAGCAGGTGGCGATCTGCCGGGCGCTCCTGGTAGAACAGAATATTGGCCTTGAGGACAAACCAGCGCTTGTGATAGGATGAGGTCCTCTCTTTCTGTAGTTTGTGTAAGGCGAGGATGCCAAGGTATGACAGGGAAAGAGAAGGAGTCAACAGATTTTCAATGATTGTAAGTTACAAGGACTTAGAGTTGATTTGTGCGATAAATTCAGAGGGAGCTTTAGATAATTCTGTGCCATTAAACAAGCCTTCTATTTTATGTATATGTCAGATACATATACTAATACATGCACCAGACACCCTAACAAATAGTAACTTACACATTTTAAGTAACTGCTATGTTAAGGAACAAAATGAAATATTTCAGCCTTGACACAGATTCAATCTGGAAACCTGCTGGTTACTAGTCAGGTACTGTAACCACTAGGCCACGGTTCTTGCTTCTTGTGGCCTCATGAGAACTTAATAGTAAATTGTAATGAATATAAATTAGTGTAATATTTGAATTTGCTTGGCTGATGAAAAAGAAAGGGCAGAGTTTCTTTAACCTGGCCAGAGTTACTTAAACATCAGCCTGTGAAGCAGCAAAGCCTCCCAGTACATTTGTCCTTTCTGCTATAAATATTAGCTGAGACATTTTCATTAGTAGGCAAAGAAATGTCCAAAGCAAGTAATAAATAGCAAATTGACATCTCACCGCATATTACTAATGTCATTTAGCATTTGCTTGTGTCAGTCAAGTTTGACAATACCTTTTTGTAGAGATACCCTTCTTTATCCACAGGTGAAGTGCAGGATAGGTAATGAGTTAAAATCTTCTTATGGATCTTCATTACAACTAAAAATATGAGAGGATCCTACAGAGGATGGAACGCACCCAGTATCAGTACAGTTTAGCATAAAACACACAGTACGCTATAACACTTTCTCTAGAAAAATGTCTGCTTTCTTTTTGCTGTAAAGCAAAGTTGCCAGTAACCCAGTTGCATTTGTCCTGTATGACAAATAGTCCATTCATTTTGACAATGATCTAAAATGTACACACAATTTCCTACACTTGCAAATGAGTAGAGCGTTATCTACGCTTACCTCTCAGAGTTCCTCAATCCAGCCAGAGAAAGCAATATGTTTTAGATCTAACATTGATCATCACTTGTTCCTCTCACTCTAGTTCCCTCAGTAGATTGTGTTAACTGCAACACATCTAAATTAAGACAATGTTTAAATTAAATAGTCCAGGTTCCGAACACAGGTCCTCCCCTGTGTAGAGGACTAGTGTTGAAATATAAATAACTCGACCCACTTCCTGGTAACAAAAGCCTGACACTCAATATTCTCTCTCCCCTGTACGCTTGAGTCTACACTGTGGATGGGTCAGACGACCACAGGAGCCAACACACCTATTACCCAGATAGTGTAGTATGTACTAATATACTATAATATAGTGTACACTGAGGGGGTGTTTTCCCACACTTCCTTATGCATTCTAAAACATTAGTCTCATTTCCTCAGTAATATATTATACAAAAAAGTCTCATGATCAATGCAGTAATTGTGTTCTTGAAGCTGACTAAATGTTCCTAGGTTCCTCTGATGATTGACTTATATTTAAGAATGAATTAACCCAGTCAGTCCAAGTTACATTGCTCTAGCCAGAGAATACCACTACTTTCAAACGAGTGGAAACTGATAACCGGGGTACCGTTTTTATCAATTCAAATAGGGCAAACATTTTACTTAAACAACAGAAACAAAAAACGGCCTTGACCAAGGAAACATTTGTGCTAATACTACTGTTACAGAAATGGGCGGCAGGTGATCAGACCAGCTGACCAATAACTGAAAGTATGCTGTCTTTGACTGAAAGTCATTCAACTGATAGCATGCAAGCTTTACAAGAGAAGGTGAAGTAAAAATCCGGAGCATCCCATTTGACTCCAGTGCTCGTTCTTCAAAGCAGAATGTAATAAATAAGTAGACAAACAGACGCCTGAAGAGTGGTTTTGAAAATATTGTGTTAGAAAACGTGTAAATACATTTTAGAATGTGACACTTCTTGAACACTACCCAGAACCGTAAGCATCACAACAACGACACGACATACATCACATCCTGTTTAGCTGGTGGATGGCGCTTGTGGACTTTTCATACCAGCAGGTACATTTCTAGTTTTGGTGTTCTCTTTTTGCATTAAAATTGTGGTTTTATTTTTTGTATCATGATTCTTGGTTGTATGCCATGTGTTGTCAAGTAGGAATCGTACGCTCTCAATGTGCTCTTTTTGCCTGGTAGTTAAGAGTTGCGTGGTTGAGGTTAGCGCCAGGTTAGCCACACCACTAGCTTAGCATTACTATACATAGCTAGCGTATATCACAACAAGAAAATGATGCAGCCAAGAATTAACTACAGTAGTAGTGTGAAGTTTGTATTTAACATCATGGAATAGTGTAGCCTCAAATATTGATGAATGACATGCCAGGTTGGTTAGCTATATTTCCAACGTTTGCAAGGGTCATTAACTACATAATATTGTCTCAACCACTCAACGTTTTTGCCACGGGATAGTAGCCTACTGTACCTGTCTGGGATTATGCAGTTGACTTACTGTACTGTAATGCATTCCGCATAATAAAAAACTTCCGTTTCTAATGGACACAGTCTTGTTGGTCCAAGACTGTTTTTTTCTATGTTTTTTGCATTGCAAACTGACAAAGAGTGTCTCCCTATATTTAGTTACGTAGTCGTGTCCAAAAGTTTTGAGAATGCCACAAGTACTGGTCTACACCAGGGGTCATCAACACTTCAGTTTTTTTATTTTAACTAGTGGTTAAATGCAATCACCTGTTTTCCCATATAGAAACCAGTTCCTTATTGAAAAGATAACAAAAATCAAAAGTGTTTCGGCACTCCAGGACCGGAGTTGATAGAACCCTGGTGACAAGAAATACAGAGAGTGAATATTTGCAGTGTTGATCCTTCTTTTTCAAGACCCGCAATCCACCCTGGCATGCTGTCAATTAACCTCTGGGCCACATCCTGACTGATGGCAGCCCATTCTTGCATGATCAATGCTTGGAGTTTGTGAGAATTTGTGGGTTTTTGTTTGTCCACTTGCCTATTGAGGTTTAACCACAAGTTCTCAATGGGATTAAGGTCTGGGGAGTTGGCATTCTGGAGTATATGCAAATTGCCGCCATCAAAACTGAGGAGACTTTGTGAAAATTAGTATTTGTTTCATTCTCAGTTTTTGGCCATGGCTGTAGGGTATGCTTTCCCTTATTTAGATGCAAGCAGTATATTATTTCCTATAAACATTATTTACTTAATAAACCTTTGTTCAGCTGAAAACAAATGGAAAAAACTTAGATAAACCTACCAAATTTATTCCTATTGTTATTGTAAATGTGTGGCAAAATATTTCGCGAAGGAAAAAAAATTGGGACGTTAAGAATAGACCCATAATGTACAATCTATAAAAATATTCCCTTTTATGATTTACAGTAGCCACATACACTAATGTAGATAATACTGGTACCGGTATATATTTTGATTTCCCTCACATCTGTCATCAACAGAATGTCGAAAAGAAAAGTAACGTTTGGAGACGGTGATGGTGGAGAATTGATAGATTTGGACGAGGACGTTCCAAAGAAAAAGGTAGTG
This sequence comes from Umbra pygmaea, assembly GCA_016801145.1. Classification (NCBI taxonomy): domain Eukaryota; kingdom Metazoa; phylum Chordata; class Actinopteri; order Esociformes; family Umbridae; genus Umbra; species Umbra pygmaea. The sequence goes on from JACXGM010013028.1 coordinate 19,369, forward strand.
CCACAAACTGTTGCTTAACGTTGTATCTCAAATACAGTGAAATAGGATTTTAACAGCTTAGTGGGGGGAAACTATTAAACCTAATGAACACTGTAAACTCTTTAAGATTCTTTCTGTTAAACCGATTTTATGGGTTTTCTATTTACTGACCAGTTTGCATTGTTCTCTCACCTCTGTCTTGACAGTTATGTGAGGACGTGCTTGGCCCAGGCTCCAGGTTTAAGGGAAAACATTCTCTGGACAGCGACGAAGAGGATGAAGAAGAAGATGGAGAAAAGAGCAGCAAATACAATATTTTGGCCAGTGATGATGTGGAAGGTATGACTTGGCAATTTGGAAGTTGTTGAAGCTGGGTGTCAATTTATTAAACTAGAATTTATTGAACTAGAAGCTGGGTGTCAATTTATTAAATGTCTAATCTGTGGTAACCAGGTCAGGAAGGGGCAACAATTGACTGTGATGATGGAGTTCCCATCACACCATTCAACCTAGATGAGGAGATGCAGGAAGGGCACTTTGACTCTGAAGGAAACTACTTTGTCAAAAAGGAAGAAGAAATCAGAGACAACTGGCTTGACAACATTGATTGGGTAACTGTCTTTATTTATTTATTTATTTTATGAACAAATTGCAAAAATTAACGTGTAACGTGTCTCCCTCTAAAGGTGAAAATAAGAGAGCAACCGGCTAAACGAAAAAAAAAAGGTCTGGCAGCCAAGAGAAGGAGGAGAGTTGGTGATGAAGATGAGGCAGAAGAAGAAAAACAGAGAGAAGAGAAGCAGGCTGACAGCGATGAAGAGGAAGACATGGAAGAGGAAAAGGAACCTGCAGAGGACCCGTTGGCCTCTTACAGCCAGAATCAGCTCACAGAGGCTGTGTTAGAGCTGCTGTTACCCGGGGAGACTGTTGCTGCTGGGCTGCGTCGGCTCGGAGGCCTAGGTGGGCGAAAGAAAGGAAAGCTAAGAGATGAGAATGGGAAAGCTGAAGAAACAAATAGGGATACTGAAAAGCTAGACAGGCTCACAGCCCTGGCAGATAGACTGGTTGGGAGTGGGATGTTTGAAATATACCAGCAGACGTATGAAAAACTAGCCTACATACTGAAAGTGAAGAGCCGGTCACTGTCAGGTGGGAAGAGTAAAGTTGGAGAGGATGAAGAGGAAGAGGATGAGCTTGACATGTTTGCAGACAAAATTGATGAGAAACACGGTGTCAAAGCTTCAGACAAAGATATGGCTGATGAGACAGGTTAGTGGCAGTAACCTAATGTTTCGTCAGGTGATATGAAACTTTTATTGCGGCATGTGAGTTGGTTGTTTATTGAGATGTGTGAAAACAGACTTTGTTGTTCTTACCAGTGAGTGACGAGGTGATGTGGGAGTATAAATGGGACACAGAGGAGAATTCAGAACTCTACGGGCCCTTCAGCAGTCAGCAGATGCAGGTTTGAGTCGTTTCCAGTTTTGCACCAGAGAACATTTGTGACCGGATTCGAGGAGAACTACAGTGGGGCAAAAAGTATTTAGTCAGCCACCAATTGTGCAAGTTCTCCCACTTAAAAATATGAGAGGCCTGTAATTTTCATCATAGGTACACTTCAACTATGAGAGACAAGATGAGAAAAAAAATCCAGAAAATCACATTGTAGGATTTTTTATGAATTTATTGGTAAATTATGGTGGAAAATAAGTATTTGGTCATTAACAAAAGTTAAATCGCAATACTTTCTTATATACCCTTTATTGGCAATGACAGAGGTCAAAAGTTTTCTGTACGTCTTCACAAGGTTTTTACACACTGTTGCTGGTATTTTGGCCCATTCCTCCATGCAGATCTCTAGAGCAGTGATGTTTTGGGGCTGTCGCTGGGCAACACAGACTTCCAACTCCCTGCAAAGATTTTCTATGGGGTTGAGGTCTGGTGACTGGCTAGGCCACTCCAAGACCTTGAAATGCTTCTTACAAAGCCACTCCTTCGTTGCCCGGGCGGTGTGTTTGGGATCATTGTCATGCTAAAAGACCCAGCCACGTTTCATCTTCAATGCCCTTGCTGATGGAAGGAGGTTTTCACTCAAAATCTCATGATACTTGGCCCCATTCATTCTTTCCTTTACACAGATCAGTCGTCCTGGTCCCTTTGCAGATAACCATCCCCAAAGCATGATGTTTCCACCACCATGCTTCACAGTAGGTATGGTGTTCTTTGGATGCAACTCGGCATTCTTTCTCCTACAAACACGACGATTTTAGTTTTTACCAAAAAGTTATATTTTGGTTTCATCTGACCATATGACATTCTCCCAATCCTCTTCTGGATCATCCAAATGCTCTCTAGCAAACCTCAGACGGGCCTGGACATGTACTGGCTTAAGCAGGGGGACACGTCTGGCACTGCAGGATTTGAGTCCCTGGTGGCGTAGTGTGTTACTGATGGTAGCCTTTGTTACTTTGGTCCCAGCTCTCTGAAGGTCATTCACTAGTTCGTCCTGTGTGGTTCTGGGATTTTTGCTCACCGTTCTTGTGATCATTTTGACCCCACGGAGTGAGATCTTGCGTGGAGCCCCGGATCGAGGGAGATTATCAGTGGTCTTATGTCTTCCATTTTCTCATAATTGCTCCCACAGATTTCTTCACACCAAGCTGCTTACCTATTGCAGATTCAGTTTTCCCAGCCTGGTGATGATCTACAATTTTGTTTCTGGTGTCTTTTGACAGCTCTTTGGTCTTGGCCATAGTGGAGTTTGGAGTGTGACTGTTTGAGGTTGTGGACAGGTGTCTTTTATACTGATAACAAGTTTAAACAGGTGCCATTAATACAGGTAAAAACTTACAGGTCTGTGAGAGCCAGAAATCTTGCTTGTTTATAGGTGACCAAATTCTTATTTTCCACCATAATTTACCAATAAAGTCATTAAAGATCCTACAATGTGGATTTTCTGGATATTGTTTTCCCATTTTGTCTCTCATAGTTGAAGTGTACCTAGGAAGAAAATTACAGGCCTCTCATCTTTTTAAGTTGGAGAACTTGCACAATTGGTGGCTGACTAAATACTTTTTTGCCACACTGTATGTGGAAGGTGCAAGGGTTTAGTTTTCAGTAGAGCGTAAAAAATATATTTTTTCAATAAATGGTATCTTAAATATGTAAACTTTACATTTAGGTAAATAACAACCTTTTTGGTTATTTTTAAATATGAAAAAAATACTTAACAAGCCTAGAAAAGTGCTGCTGAGTGCTGCTGAGTGCAACTACTCAAATTTAAACATTTGGCTAATGGTAGTATTGTTAAAAAATAGATAGAAATAAACATCTCTTTCAAAAAAAAGTAATGCCGTCTTTAGTAGCACTCACTCAGGCTGTGTAAAACGTGGTAATGCTTGACATTTGCTTAATTATAATTTAAATGCACTTCTCTTCTATGAGCATAAATTAAAACTGAAATGGAGTCTCCATGGTACACAGCCTGAGATGTGAGGTCTCAAGTGGGCTTGTTATTTAAGAAAAAAAGCTGTGAGTTAAGACAAAGAATGCTGATGAATTAATTACTAAAGATGTGTACCTACAGTGCCTTGCGAAAGTATTCGGCCCCCTGAACATTTCAACCTTTTGCCACATTTCAGGCTTCAAACATAAAGATATAAAACTGTAATTTTTAGTGAAGAAGCAACAACAAGTGGGACACAATCATGAATTGGAACAAAATTTATTGGATATTTCAAACTTTTTTTAACAAATAAAAAAACTGACAAATTGGGCGAGCAAAATTATTCAGCCCCTTTACTTTCAGGGCAACAAACTCTCTCCAGAAGTTCAGTGAGGATCTTTGAATGATCCAATGTTGACCTAAATGACTAATGATGATAAATAGAATCCACCTGTGTGTAATCAAGTCTCCGTATAAATGCACCTGCTCTGTGATAGTCTCAGAGGTCCGTTGAAAGCACAGAGAGCATCATGAAGAACAAGGAACACACCAGGCAGGTCCGAGATACTGTTGTGGAGAAGTTTCAAGCTGGATTTGGA
>JACXGM010013029.1:0-23444 GCA_016801145.1 Umbra pygmaea
TTGTACACCCTTTTTCTACACATACATGATGTTGTACACCCTTTTTCTACACATACATGATATTGTATACCCTTTTTCTACATATACATGATATTGTATACCCTTTTTCTACATATACATGATATTGTATACCCTTTTTCCACACATACATGATATTCTATACCCTTTTTCTACACATACATGATATTGCACACCCTTTTTCTACACATACATGATATTGTATACCTTTTAATAGGTGTTGATTAATCTACACATACATGATATTGTATACCGTTTTTCTACATATACATGATATTGTACACCCTTTTTCTACACATACATGATATTGTATACCCTTTTTCTACACATACATGATATTGCACACCCTTTTTCTACACATACATGATATTGTATACCTTTTAATAGGTGTTGATTAATCTACACATACATGATATTGTATACCGTTTTTCTACATATACATGATATTGTACACCCTTTTTCTAAACATACATGATATTGTATACCTTTTAATAGGTGTTGATTAATCTACACATACATGATATTGTATACCGTTTTTCTACATATACATGATATTGTACACCCTTTTTCTAAACATACATGATATTGTACACCCTTTTTCTAAACATACATGATATTGTATACCTTTTAATAGGTGTTGATTAATACCCTTTTCGAGGACTGTTCTTGCTCCAACTGCAACACTTTTGTAAAAAAAATGCAGACTACATCTTTAAATGTTTGCTTCTTCGGAATAATGTTCACAATACAAATTCCATGAGCCTGTTTGTTGTAGCAGACTGTTGTTTATGTGTCCTCATTATTATTCATTCATTATTCATTCATTTTTATTCATTATTTGTTGCAGAAGACTGTTGATTATGTGTATTCATTAGGTGAATGGAGTCCACCTGTGTGCAATTAAAGTGTCACGTGATCTCAAAACAAAGACACTTGTTTCTGGAAGGCACAAGAGTTTGTTAGAGAGCATACGTATGTAAACAAACAGCATCATTAAGACCAAGGAGCTATCAAAACAAATCTGGGATGTAATGAGGGCATTAGACAAAGAAGCAAACAAGAGGCCAATGGTATTCCTGAAGGAGCTGGAGAGATCCACAGCTGAGATGGGAGAAACCGTCCATGGGACAACTGTATCCCGGATGCTCCACAAAGCTGGAATACATGGACGTGTGAGGAAGAGATAGCCATTGCTGAAATTAACCCATATCAAATCCTGTTTGCAGTTTGGTAAAATGGTTTTGCAAATATAGAAAAAGTTAATCTGGTCTGATTAGACTAAAACCAATTGGCATAAGCGTAAAACCCTCTGTGTGACGTAACGTCCATATTGCTCATCACCCTGAGAACACCATCCCCACAGTGAAACATAGTGGTGGTGGCATCATGTTGTGGGGATATGTTTCATGAACAGGGACTGGGAACCTGGTCTGGATTGAGGGTGTAAAGATGGTTATTTTAAGGCTTAACAGGATCTTCGTTGAAATTATAGTTTCAGGAGTCAGGTTGTGGTAGATAATAGAATGCTTTCATAAAGTTCTCCTTGTTATAGTTACAGGGTCATCTCATAACAAAGCATCAAGACATGTGGGGAAAAATGCCTGAATGTTCATATGGAACTGGTTTATATAGCTTTAGCATTGTTGTTCTAGAAGAATCCTTCTAGAAGAATCTCCTCAGACCCGTGTCTGTCTCATGTGAGCACATGTGCCGGTTACCTTAACTTCTGTCTAGCATCTTATCAAATGGCCTCTAGTTGTTATTCAAATAACTCAGTAACCCTTATCTGTCTAGTGTCCTGTCAGTAAAATGTCCTGTTCTATTAGTCTGAATGGCATCTACTATGTATAAGACCTGTGATGGAATCACAGTCTAACCTACAATACATCATATAGTTATAAGCAGTCTAATATATAACAGATTTATAAGCCATAAGTCCTAAGCCATAAGCTAATGCTTATTCTGATGTTATAATATAAGAACAGTACCTTGATGAGCTCTCTCTGTCTTGGCCTTGTTCTCTGTCTCAGTCACCTGTTGTCATAGTGACCAACTACTCCTCTCCTAAAGGAAAATCTTATCTTTACTATAACAAACCTTTCTGTACTTCCAGTACTTATAGCTTGACCATGAATCTTCTTCCTGTCTGTCTTGAGATAGTCCAACATGTCCTAGAATCCTCCAACAGGCCTCAAACTATAGCTGTACAACTAGCAATACCATTCTAAACTGTTCAAACTGTATGTAATCATGATTATATAGAATCTACTTCTCAACAAGGGCAAGATAGATGGAGCCAAATACAGGGCAAGTGTGGAGGAAAACTTGTTTCAGTCTGCAAGACACCTGAGACCATGGACGCCGACAGGAATTCCAGGCCGGGATTGAACGTTAAACGTTTAGGGCCCTAATCACGGGTCAGAATAAATAATTCTATGACTACCTAAAAAAACATGTCATAAACGTTTTATTGTTAAATGCTTTCATTCGTAGCTAGGCCACATTCAAACTAATTTTCAACACAGGTAATTCATGATGTAATTTTTTCCATTCATAACCAAAGTAGCAGCTACGATTAAACAAACTGTGACTGTGCGTAAAAAGCCTGTCTGTCTGCGCATTGACTCGCAAACTTGTTTGACAACACACAATGCTCATTATACTAATGTGTATGCTAGTACAACCTTAAATTGCTCTTACAGCCTGTTGTCACTGCACTGCCAAGGTATGGGAAATTGTACATAGGCAAGCAGTTTTTTTGTTGTTGCTTTATCAAGAGTTTTAGGGTGTAATTTTTGATTGGCTGTTTGAAGAACAAACCATTTTTAAAGAGGTTAAATCACAAAGAGCTAGAAAAATCAAACAGCTAAGAAAAAAAAAATTAATCCACACAATTCTTGTATTTAATAACAGTGTAACTTTCTCGATAGTACTGAATACTAAAGATGACTGACTAATAAGTAATTTTATTAGAGCTGGCCATTTGGGCCCCCACACAAGCCTGGGCCCAGGACAACATTACTGGTTGTTCTCCCATGTCAGCATCACTGCCTGAGATGGGGGGAGGTTCACCTTCCAGAAGGATAATGTTCCTAAACACACAGCCAATGATACACTGTTTTAAAACCAAGAACATGAATGTCTTAAAATGACCATGTCCAGTGCAAATTGGCATAACGCTGTCCACAATTTCTGATAGATATGTGGGATTATCCCCCTTGCCACCTCTCTCTCCAGTGACTCCTTGTGTGCAGATCGAGCCCCTGTAAATTAAATCACAGAAGAATAGTTGGTGAGCGTAATCAGCTGATTTATGACTTCCGCGCGTGTTGGATAAGGAGTGCGAAAATAATCGGCCAGTTTGGTGATCGCCCCTCACCATCCGGCATCTGTCCAAGTTGTGGAGCTGCCGACAGGCAGGGTTAGTGGAGAATTGTATAATATCTCCCAGTCAAAACATAGACTTCAATTTGATTGGTAATCTCTGGAAGGACCTAAAAATTGCGGTTCACCAATGACACCATCCAACCTGACAGAGCTTGAGCAATATTGCCAGGAAGAATGAATTAAAATTACAGGTTCCAGATGTACATAGCTGGTAAAAAGGTGGTGACTCGGGGGAGTGAATACTTATGTAACCAACACTTTTTTATTTAACTTTTGTGTCACAATAACAAATATTTTACACCTTTGGAATGTGTTTGGAATGTTGTGTACAGGAAACGATAAAAATCCCAATACAATCTAATTTCATTCCTAGTTCTCACACAAAAAATTTGGAAATGGGAGAGGGGGTGTGAGTAACAGTAGAAATAGTAGTTTGCGAACAAAAAAGCCCTATATTTCTTGCTCACCAATGTAAGAATATTTTTGTTAACAAATAGAGCTGTTTATACAAAACAAGTGTTGTTCTCCTAAACATACCAGGAAGACGGGTTGAAGAACCCAAGCGTACTTCTAAATTCACTGGCCCTGTGCCTCACGAACGTGGGGAGGTTAGTCACCTCAACACACACACACACTATGGTCATGAGGAACAATGTGGAGATTGTGGCCTATTAATGACAACCCAATGACAAGGACATCGCTGATTATGACTGAACGGTGTTGTAACCTAACATTCCTGATCCACGTTGAATGTTACCGTACATGTGCTTTGAATTACACTACCCTGTTCATCAAGATCAAATTCCTGGTAAATTTGGGGAAAGCTAGTTTTTTTTAAAAGCCCATTGTTGCTTTAACACTCATTGCATTAGATCTCTTTGCATTAAAAAAGGGCCAAGCTGAATATTGCTTGTTGTCACGGAAGGTCCTGTGCCTTGGAGATACTGGGGTTAGAGAGAGGCCCAGCCCAAGCGTGCTGGAGGCCACTGGCCTTGACGAACTGTACACACACATATAGATCATGCAGAGGATGATGAGAAACATTATACGTCACAAATGTCCGGCAATCTCTTTACTTCCCACAGGAAATGTTGCCCCTGTGGCAGCTGTGCTCTCTGTCTACAGTTTGTCCCATCCTTGTCTCTAGACTGACATAATAGTCAGCAAGCTGACATTGGGGGTCAGATGGCTCAGCGGTTAGGGAGTCAGACTTGTAGTCGAAAGGTTGCCTGTTCGATTCCTGGCTGTGCCAAAGGTTGTTGTGTCCTTGAGCAAGGCACTTTACTATAAGTTGCTCCAGGGGGAATGTCCCTATACTTACTGTATGTCGCTCTAAATAAAAGCGTCTGCTATATGAGTTAAATGTAAAAACAATATTACAGCCAGCAAACTGACGTTACAGGCAGCAGCTCATTACTGCATGTCCCTTATAACCATCCCTTGTATGGATATCTATCCACCCAGTAGCAATAACAAGAGCTAGAGTTTAAATTCAACTGGCCACAGATTTTCACTTTTGTTTTTAAAGAATAAAGAAAATATGTATACCTTTTGCTATCAGTTCAGTGAAAGGATGACTTGTTATTTAGTGAAAAGAAAAGGTAACGAGATACTGTTAGACTGTTAATGGTATACTTTGACCTGATGATTTAAGTTACTATGAGCCATATCTTATCCAAGGCTGTAAATAACGTTTAGTAGATTACTATGATTCACACCAATGTTTGAGTGTAATTTTAGAAAAAAAAACCTGGAGGATAAGGAAGGAAATATGGAAGGAAATATGGACTTCCAAAAACTAAGAAAAGGAGAGACAATGTATGATATTTAAAATACTTTGTTTCCTGGAAGCCATTTAAAAGTTAAACAACAGGAATTTCTTATCTGCTTCCAAGGAAACGCCTATGTCACAGAATCTCAATGTGTTTGATCAAATTATGCTTTGTGTACCATATATCTTCTCACATGACAGGTCAACACTAAAGAGACGTGCTTGCTCTTGCATTTCAAAGTTTTGAAAAAAATTTCAGTGCAACACTAAAATCGAACAATGCTTGGTACTTGAACTTTATTTATCACAAAGCTAAGACAGATGCTTAGTCACAGTCCTCCCTCAGCCTCTGGTTTTCCTTTACCCAAATCAAGAGACAGCAGCCTTGAGGAATAGAACAGCCATTTCCTTAATTAAAAAGAGAAGGTGATGGTGGTACAAATTTCCAAAATTTTTAAGTAAAACTAGATACTAGAGATATTTCAAAACATAAGTAGCAGTCAGTTCAAATCACAAATAAATCTGATGGAAAATATTATAGTGATATAACTCCAAAGAGATTTAAAATGGTCTTTAAAGTGTTGTTTTCTTTCATTTCTTTTGAAGTATTATTTACAAAATCTAAAATGTTATCATTGACTATTATTTCTGTTGTTATATTTTAGAAAAATTACATGAATAATAATTTTGATGAACAGATGTTTTGTACTTGATGTCTACTACTACAGTATTTTTAGATTGTTTGGCTTTGTGTCATGTGAAGTCCACCAAGAACATCAGTTATCTCACATGACATATTCCACCTTTGAACTGAACAGAACAGATGCAGGGAATAAGATGGTAACTGTGAGTCTGGGCTTGTGGAAATAGTGAACTCCAGCTAGAGTCTAAGGGTCAAAGTGATGGGTGTTTAAGAAGGCAACACAGATTATTACGTTATCACTATTACACTACTACATAGGCTAGTCATTTAAGCGTTGTCAGGATAGTCAAATATATAAGGGTATATTCTGAAGAATGTGTAAAGTATGCCTTTATTTATTTATGACAGGAAAACAGTAATTCCATGTCGGACATTTGTTGTTATCACAGTTCAGTATAAATATTAGGGCAGGAAACAAGTGTGTAGTTCATTGGTTGATTATTTAATAATAATAATAATAATAATAATAATACACAGCCCCTGAAAATGAGGCAACTGAAATTAAAGTAGAAAAAGAATAAACAAAACACTGGACTAATAAAACAGAAAAACATTGTGCTAACGGCGCCTGAATCATGTATATAAGCTTTAATAAACTGATAGGATGAAAACCACACTAACCATAATACGTTTGTGGAACCAGAAAGCCACTGATGTCAATGTCAGAGTAGAGGGGGGAATCGTGACAGTAGGTGTTGATATATTACCTTAACCCACTTAGGGTGATGAGTAGGGGGTGTGAGTATGATTAATGAGCATGCACTTTTTTTATTAAGTACATCAGTAGATTAAGTAGGTCAGAGAACAGCCATAAATAACACAAGAGGTAAGTTGCTGATATTGATAATGATGTGATGAGTCAAAGACTTACCAAATCAATAACATCAGCAGCACAACACTAACCTTTTAATGCCGCTTGAAACCACTTACATTTATTCAATACACTGATATCAGTTTGGCAGTACCGAATAGGTTCACAGGTGCTGAAGTTCGAGCATTTGCCCGGTCCAATCAGCACCATTTCTTGAGCTACCTGTATGTTTTTGGTGATGTCAATGGAAAGATTATGGAAATAAATTAGAAAATAAAACAATGGCATATTGATATGATTGGTTAAAGTTGGGCTTGTTAATTTGATTAAAGGTGAATTCAATCCCATTCAAAGAAATTTTGTTCATTGCCCCTTGTCCTAAATGATCGCCCCACTAGTATCCATGTAGCATTTCAATACAAGCTGTTTAATGCGGCACTGGGAGGCACAACACTTTTTGCCAGTTTCGAAGATTGTATTCCTAAAGCCTGACTAGGCTTCTGATGGACAAGTACTACAAGGTGTTACATCCCCCAGTATAAGTTTATATTTCTGTGTGCCCTGTTCTGTGTTAGTGTTCTGTCTGTGTGTGTGTTTGTTTGTTTCAGTGTGTCTGTTTTACACAGGTGGCGCCAATTAATCAATCATCATCACTTATTATTACTGACTCCTCCCTCCCGTTATCCAGCTCAGCTGGTTCTAATCATCATCCATCCCATCATTCCTTCTGCGGTATAAATGGTGCCATTTTGTTTTTGTCAGTATCTCTCTGTTAGCTCTGATGCGTGAGTACATTATGTTCTGTGTTTTGACGTGTGGTTGTGACCACATTTTGGTAGTTAGTACTTTGTGATATTCTGTCTGTAACTGTATGGCTTGTGGTGTTTAGCATTAGCTAACATTTGTTTGTTTCTAGGGTTGAGTGTGAGATTCGTTTTGTCCATAGATTTGATTATATCCGTTGTATTAGTACTATAAAATTATTAGCTATTGTTTTCTTTTTCTTCACAGGGAGTTGGGGAGTATTTTAGAGCAACCCCGGGGTGTACACTGTACGCTAGGTATACTTCCGTGTCTAGCACACTAGTTAGACCTGGGCGGACCACCAACTGTAAGTTTAGTTAGGGCGCCTTGATCGTGTGCCAGTTTAGTTTGTGTATTTGTGTATGTCAGGTAGTGCAGGTTAGGAGTGGGGACTTTATTTTAATTTCTTAGCTTTGATCCTGTCCAGCCTCTCTTCTCCCAACATATGATTAATACAGTGTGGCAAAATAAAGCCCATTGTTAAAACAGTATACATTGTTTCTGTGCCCTAACTCGCTCCTACAACCTCATACCTCTTTTACTGACTTCTGGGGGTTCTTGAGCAGTGGGGTGTCAGGTCCCCCTCCCTTCCGAACTAGATTATAACATAATCCCCAAATGCACGAGTGTCTTTGGAGGCCCCTCCATGACTCCAAAAATCACATGATTTTGCACACACGAACACCCAATTGCTTGTAATGAAACAGGCCTATTTAAGGGCTGTAGTAAATCACGATCGCTGAATCATGTAATAAATATACAGCTCTGGAAAAAAATAGGAGACCACTGCATAATCATCATTGTCTCTGGTTTTATGGTATGTGCTTGTATAAAATTAACAGTTTTGCCTGCACAATTTGTTAGAAATTTTGAAGATCTAATAAGAGTTTCATGGGTTTTGGTGGATTGAGTATTTCCCAGAAAATCTCTGACAGATTATCAACTATAAATTGACTTAAATTGGGCAGTTATAGCACAGACAGGACCAGAGGGAGGGCTATAGCAGATAGCAACAGAGAACCATGTTTCTTAACAATACCGGACTGTTAACAACCCCTCCTGCACTCGACCTATCTTGACAGAATGACGTACAACCAGGAATTAGAGCCTATGCATTTCTTTTGAGCCAAGTTTCTACGTGTTTAGATGTATGAACTAATGCCGTCAGCTCATCAGGTTCAGGGAGGAGATTCTTGTCCATAAATCCTAGGATTTCACGAATAGAGAAGACATCAAGAACATACAGAGGTAGGCCAATAGAATGTTGCGATGGATTACAGTTAAAGAACACTTCACCCTTTAAATAACACAAACAGACAAATTAGTCTAATCAGAATTGCATGTTAACAGATTGTACATCCCTGAACTGAACCCGACTCCAACGCATGCCTTTTATGACTCATCTGTAGGGTGTCTTTTTTGACAGTTTGGGCCTCATGGGAAGATCGTTTTTTACGATACAGCGCATGAAATATAATCCACTGGGATGACCCTATACAACTCATTGAAACATTTAAACCCACACACCCATTTCAAGTTCATTTTTGAGATTCTTCTTGATCTTGACGAGCAGCAAGACTCAACAGTTAAGAAGAGAAGGTCTAAGAGCATTAGAATGGAGAAGGGCATCACGAGGGGAGGACCTAATAATGGCGTGGTGAGACAGGGGTCCGGGGTTCTGAGTCATCAACCTTCACCACAATGGTAGTATGTGGGAGTCACGCGGCAAGCCCCATTACGCGGGACAGTACAATGTCACAGCAAGGTGCTAATTGACCACTTCGGACAGTAAAAATGTATTAGAGGACATTACTGGTTATGAGCAAGTTTCCAGCAATGTGGAGTGTTTGTGGTTCACTGAACCAGTGTACTGTGAGAGAAGACAGGTTTGTAGTGTACATCCAAGATATATTGCCTAAGCTAAATTGCCACCATAGACTTCATTACTGATGACATTTAAATTCACCAAATTAAAAGTATGATTTGTTCGTCGCTTGTCTTGCCATACAACAACTCATTTTGAAGTAAGGCAAATGGTGAAATATGATAATTCTCCCACTCCAGAAACACAAAACCACAAAATCCCAAATATATTATTGGCAGGAGTGAACTTCACTGTTTATATATATTTTACACCTTTTGTTTTAAAAGTGAGACAGTGTTACAGTGCTGGGAAATGAGCTCTTTGGACCATCAACTGAGCCGTGAAACAACAGTGTGGTACAGTGGGGGTTGGGGGGTTGACGACAGGCCAGTCAGGGAACCCGAGGCCACATCTGAGTGCAGTGAATTAGCCATGTAATCTGAGAGGCCCTAAAAGGCCGCACTCTTTCCTTTGGCTGGAGCAAGTATTCTGATTGAGTATTCTGGACATTTGGCTTTGTAACACTCTCAGGAGCCTTGACCTCAGGGAAACCACACCTACACCTTTGGGATGAAGGTTCTCCACAGGTCTTTACAGCTCCTTAGAGCCCTGCTTGGATGTTGCTCCGCCTGCCTGCCGGGTGTCTGTGGTGTTGTTTTTTGGGGGAGGAAAAAGGCCAAGGGAAAGCTGGGAAGATTGTGGAGAGGATACACAGGATTTGGTGGTTAGTGCAGCTGTGGAACTTGGTTGTGTGTGTGGTTGTGTGTGCATGTGAGGATATAAAAAGCATTTTATTACATAACACCCCCAAATCCAGTCCAGAAGAAACTCCAAAATTTCAAACCTTATGAATAAAATAAACTACAAAATACAGCAGCCACACCATGTATCAAAATAAATACTGTATTTTTGCAAAATACTGAAAATACTTTCACAAGAGACCATCAAATATCTTTAATAACGGAAACCTTCCATTTATTGGCTTATTTGATCTATCCATTCTCCAGTACTCAGTTGTTTTCTGAACAACTTTCAAGTCAGCAGTTTTCCTTAAGATTGTGGTTGTGTGTACTGAACCAGACTGAGATATTAAAGGCTCAGGAAACCTTTGCAGGTGTTTTTAAGTTAATTTGCTGATTAGATCTTTTCTCAGGTCCACATTTCTGTATTACAAATTCTTTAATTATAATATTTTGAAATACTGGATTATTTTATTTCCATGAGCTGTAAAATATCATTTTGTATTTGAAATACGTATTTTAAATAAATGTATCATAAATACTGCCCATCCCTGACTACATAGAAGTATTAATGATGGAATGTGACACAGGTGTGAACGTTAAACTAGAAACAAGACCGTTGATTGGATGATGATGTAATACAGTAGTCCTGGAAGAGCTGCACACAATCATTAAGGCCCTGACAGCCTTTTGCCACTGCCTGAGCCGTGACAGTAGGGTACCGAACTGCCAATTGTTTCTTGAGAATTTACAAAAGTACCTTGAGGATTGTGTGGCATTCAAAAGTCTTTGTTTTGTCTGTTTTACTAATAGTGGACATTTACAGTAGCCTGACAACCCACATCAAGATGGGGTGGGATAAACGGTTGTCTTTCAAATTCCACAACCAACCAGAGCAACAAAGTATCCAGTTGGCAAAACTCAGAACACATCTTCTGTTTGGGAGAATGACTTTAGTGCCGTTCTTTTCTCAAAGAAAAACTTAACTCCAAGTCTTCCAGAGTCGCGGCCAAAGCTGATTCGAAAGACAGCTGTACGCCAGCAGCAGCAGCCGTCTACTTTGTTTTCCCGTAATTACGTTAAGCCCGCCCACCGACTCTATACACTTTGTGATTGGCCTGACCAGAATTTGTTTTTTCCAGCTCGCAAGCCAACGGAGAGTTGTTAGACTGACCCTAGCTGCAAATTATATTTTCTGCCACTAGGGTGCATCTAGATTTATAGGCTACATTTACAGTGTAATACAATTCAATACAGTATTTCAGACAGCTCTATAGAACTAGGGTGCATTCAGAAGGTTAGGTTTTGGAATGTTAATAAATTATATAAAATATACTATGTATGAAGCAGGGCCGGCCCGAGGCATAAGCAAGAGACCAGGGGGCCCTAAATTGAGTGCACAGGTAGGAGGGGGCCCCCAAATCATGATTCTGCAAATTCTGCTTAGGGCCCCAAAAGGCTCAAGCCGGAACTGCTATGTAGAACAATGCATAGAACATTCATGCCTTACCAACAACTAGAATAAGTACTCATGACAGTTTGAAATGGAATTTCGATCTGCAACATTTGACAACTGAAAGTGGCCAACTGAAATCAACATTCAGCTCTACATCAGTGAAGTCAGTGAGAATGTAGAATTGGATGGAGAATTTTCATGGATTAAAGATGACATATCTTCAATAAAATGATGCAGGGGGTTCTGTGTGGCGTAGCAGAATAAGTCGCTGCATTGCACGACAGTCTACGTCATGATAGTCACGGGTTTGAGCCTGACTATGCTTTCTCTGATTTTCCCCGGGCCAGCACAAGGCACCGCAAATTGGCATAGTGCTACCCTGGATTTGGTTAAGATAAGTCAGCAACTACTTGTGTCCAGATTGGGCACCTGTGGGTATTTTTAAGACCTATGCAAATCTAACATATATGAGATTTGTTGTGTGTGCATTAGCAAAAACCTCTGCAGGTTCACAAATATAAGTGCAAGTGTTTACAGGACAAGATTTTACTGGAAAAATGTCATGGTGGATTCCCTGACTTCCTGATTGTTTTCCAGCCTTCCAAAAGTGGTTAGTATTAAGCATTATTTCATGTTTTTAATCACACTTTTGTAATCTGGTTTCCTGACTGTTAATCTTCTACGGTGATTTGAAATATACATAGTACATTTTCTATCAGTCCATTTTTCCCTCGTCCTGACAGCTTCTGTGGATCAGTCTATTGGTTGGGTACCCACTTTGAAACTATGAAAAAGTTGGTATCAATCACAGCATATATGCCGCAGAAGGTACACCAGGGGGAAATGAAGCAGTACTGTCAAAAGGCTGAATATTTTCAGAGATTTAAAATAGGAAGCATAATGTGTGTTCTTATCAACTATTCTGTGTTTGTTTTGGTTGGCATCATTGATTCTCTCAGAAATTATTTGGTCTCACATTCTACTGTTGTCTTGAGAAGTTCATATTTCAAGATCTCATTAGTTATTGTACAGGTCAAATTTTTTTGTCAATTATTGTTGTAGTTTATCTATTAAATCACTAACATAATAGTTGTCAGTTTTTATATGAGCCAGCAGCATAGAGCCCTGTATTGCCCTGCTGGTTTGCTTTTAAAGCTAAGCAGGGTTGGGCCCGGTTAGTCCCTGGATGGGAGACCAGTGCTGCTGGAAGTGGTGTTGGAGGGCCAGTAGGGGGCACTCTTCCCTCTGGTCTAAGATCTTTCCCAATGCCCCAGGGCAGTGATTGGGACATCTGCCCTGCATAGGGTGCCGTCTTTCGGATGGGACGTTAAACGGGTGTTCTGACTCTCTGTGGTCATTAAATATCCCATGGCACTTATTGTAAGAGTAGGGGTGTTACCCCCGGTGTCATGGCCAAATTCCCAACCAGGCCTCTCACTTCAATCATGGCCACCTAATAATCCCCCTCCTTCCTAATTGGCCTATATGACTACTCACCTCTCCACCTGATAGCTGATGTGTGTTGAGCGTTCTGGTGCAAAATGGCTGCCGTGCATCACCCAAGTGGGTGCTACACATTGGTGGTGGATGCGGTGGGCTTTCCCCCTCACTGTGTAAATGCTTTGAGTTCTATGGAAGAAAAGCGCTATATAAGTTGAATGCATTATTATTATTATATCATACGAAACTGTAAAAAATGGGATTATATCCCAACATTATTTTCTTTAAAAAATGCAATTAATACAAATATCTTGCCTAAACCGATTTCTTATTTGCAAGAGTGCATATCAAAATGACATGTTCTGTAACATCCATGCTGGTGTGTATGTGTGAAGGATGGAAACAAACACGAAGGAGCATACTGAAAGCAAACGGTTTTTAATATGGAAAACACACATAAAAAAAGCACCTTGGTGGGTCAAAACGCATTAAGTACTAATGTATATAACTCTACACAACAAACAGAACTACATGCAACGAAGTCCGACAGCTACAAAACACTAACACAAGACTTACATACACACACTACTGGGAATAGTGGTTGCAGCTGGAGACTAATTAATGGAACTCTATTGGCAGACAAAAGACATGTGAACAGTCATGTCACTAAAGGGGCGGGAAAACAAATACCTGACACTAAAGACAAACAGGGGAGAAAGCAGTACCTCAACAATGAACACACACAATGGAGAACAGGTGCCTACATCAGATCCCCTGAGAGGGCGACCGCAACGTGTTCAATACCAAGAAGGAAAGTGTAATATGCTTAGATGCTTATCATTAAAACATGAAGACAAAGATTTAACGCTTTGTAGGATTTTTAGGTATAACCAATTTGAAGATTAAATGGGCCTTGGTAGAACCCTTTACGTGAAGTTCTGGGAAAAACCCTACAAAGGGGGTTCTAGGTAGATCCTCTAAAAAGTTCTACCTAGCACCAAAAAGGGTTCCCCTACAAAAGAAACCTGTATGGTTCTACTTTGCTCCAATTTTTTTTAAGTGTAAATCAAAGGGTTGTAGATTATACTTTTCCCTAGAAGGTCAGAGAGAAGACATCAAAACGTTCACTGAACGTATTCTCCATAATTATACCTGACAAGAATATAAAAAAGTATGTGGTGGTTGTTAATCTTCAACAGACATTTAATAATAATGTGTGGATTACTGTCTTGAATGTTAGGATGGGGTAAAGAATAAATCTCATGTTACATTGAATTAAATGACCTACAGAACATTATGTTCTTCAACCGTTTCATGAACTCTTCAGTTAGAGGGCATGGACAAGGGCAGATTCCACCCTTTCGTGGGCTTGGCTCAAACTATAGCCATTCAAATATTAGACACAATGATCCATTCATACCTGTCAATGCCACTGCATTACTGCCTATGACTAAGACGAGCGTGGCTGGAGGCTAGAGCAGAAAGTACTGGACTTGACCGAAGCAATGACAGGAAAGCTGGACTAAAGTTATGTCTCCAGTTGTTGGATTTGAAAAGCACATGGACACACAGGACAATGGGAATGTGTCGTCTTTATGTTCTGAGAACATCATTGCATTCAACACATCATAAAAAATAGTAATGAATCAGAGAGATTTTCAAGATAGGCACAGTACAGTTATTGATGTGCAGAAAGCATATCTTAATAAACATTCCATCTCACCTGAAATATGACCTTGACTTAATACTGATGGAAGATATGGGGATTAGCAACATAGCAAGTTAGACCTTTGACCTTTCATACCTCTCTGGAATGGATGAAGGTATTTCTAGTAGTACAGGAGCAACCACAAACATCTCTAACATTCGTGCCAGACCAGTGACTATAGGCAGTAGAGAGAATTAATAAAGGAGTGACGAGGAGGAGGCGTGGCTTAAAAAGCCATCAGTCTAGGTGTGTTTGACAGGACTCTGAGGAGAAGGGAAAGGTGCTTAGTTTACACTGAAGAAGGGGGTGGAAAGAGCGTGAATTAGAAGGAATACATGAAGTTCTGGCTTATTGTTGTTCCTTCATGTTTTGTAACTTTATGTGCAGTTTTCATCCAGGGGCATGAAAGTTTAAACAGATATCGTAACACTTGAAATTGTTCGCACACTGTATATTTGGTATACCATCCAAGCCTATCCTGTACTGCATCTTTATCTATTGTACCCTTTTAGCAAGAAATTCACCGGCCAAAATCACAATCATGGCTGAGTGTCTTCAGAGGAATTTTGACAAGCTGGAGTGCTCAACATTCCATCTTAGGTGCTTGTTAATACGAAAGAGGTACTTGGAGGCAAATCTGGGAATCATCTTCCATCGGTTGGGCTGCTCTTTAAATCCTCCATGTAATGTAAAGCTTGCTTTTGGAGGTTTATTTAATGTGTATGGCACGCCATAGATAGCTTATCTATGAACTTGTAATGGACATTTTCTGTTGGGCTAGTGGCCAATCCTGTTGAAAATGATAACAGACTGGGACAATTTAATGCTAAACTTCCCAAAGAAAAGGTAATCTTTCTTCCATGGCAGTCCGACAGTGACGTTCAATGACATCCATTAAAACGGATACATTGATTGAGATACGGTTTACGCTGCGGCCTCCACAAGCCTGGTGCCAAACATAGGAATAGCCAAGCCCACAATAGAAAGAGAAAAAACTACAGAAAAGACCAGAAGGACATCGTGCCTCGCTTTTAAATAAGCAGTATTTTCCTGTTTTCAATCATCTCCTATCTCCAGGTTCTATCCTGTGAGGAAAGCCATAGTGCTCTGAGAGGATGTCTATCTGGAGAAGACATTGTTTGATAAGATGACTGGGTGTGGCTCTGTGTTGGTTCCTTCCATCAGACATTCTTATTGGTTTACACGCTTGATGTCAACCTGAAGGTTCAGAATGGTGACAGATTAAAAAATAATCTCATTCAAAAAATGTATTGTGTGTCACTGCCAGTGATGCCAGTATTGAATCCTTCTTATTTTTGTTGTTGGAAAACTGGGTTTCAAGTCTTTGACTTTAATGTGAGGCTCCTACATTGGTACTATTAACCAACAGCACCACAATGTGGTCAATTCACTGCAGTATTTTCCCTGCTGCACGTATCAATGCTGAATGGACTGTACAAAACAGCCAATGAAAACGTATCAAAAAGAACAAGTTGTCCAGTTCTAATTCTGATTGTGAGATTATTATCAGATAAATAATGGTACTAACATCCTGTTTTGGAAAGTATGTTTTTGACCTATGGCTATTCTGAGGCCAAACCCTCCTTCTTTTCAAGGCCAAAACTAGATTCTTCACTCTGGCCAAGGACGTCTAGTACTGAACATGGTGTGTACAAGGACATTAGGTCACTGTTACTTTTAAAGGTCAAGAGGAAATCCAAAGTATATATTTTGAGTCCAAGTGTCACGAATAGAGTGAAACATTGACTTTAAAATGTGATTGCCTGCAGCCAAACGTAACTTTAAGCCATACCAGCTTAGTTTAAAGACGATAAGCATGCTGCTATTGAATGACTGAAGCACAGATGTCAAACTAACGTCAGATGGTTTCACATTTTAATTTACTCTGACAATTTGTATTTCATGTCTCCACACTTCCTTTAATTTTCATAAATGAGTTTAAATAACATACTGTCATTGTCTGAAATGTATTGTAATGGAGCCTCTGCGTGGTGTTTAGCTACGTTGCAGTGTTCACGGTTCAATCCTGACCACAGTTACTCCGACATTACACGGAGCCCAAGTATAAGGCAGTGCAAATGGACATACAGTAGAACATGTCAAATTGACATAGGATAAGGGATAGATGTGTCAGCCATACCTACCTTGACACATCACTCTTCAGTGACTGATTGTGTGCCAGAGGGGTACATCCACAAGCCAGAGGGGTACATCCGCAATCTTTGAATGGCTACAGTATACTGTTGACATCTGGACAATGTCGTATGACAATTTGCACACAGGGGGGACTGGAAATTAAACATGCGTATGGAGGTGACATCACAGCGTTTCCGATACTGTGGAAGATTTAGCGTGAGCACAATTTCCACTAAAGATTGTGCCCCACCTACCCAAACTCATGATTGGTTGTAAAAGTTGTCGGTCTAAAAAGAACACTAACCAGAATTTATTTTCTAACCAAGTGAGACTCAGAGCCTGTGAGTTCAATCGCAGAAAAATAGTAGGTGAATCATTGGACAAGCAGTTTTGAACAAGCAGCTATGTGATTGGAGGACCCATTTGATCACCCCACACCAACCATACCTGTCCAAGGAGTTGTGGGACTCCTGACAGGCAGGGTCAGAGAAAGGACATGACCAATTGGGAGGGGCGAAAAATGGGTCAAAAATATTAATAATAATCATAATATAACATTCTTGGAAGACAATTCCATGGCTTTGTGTGAAATAAAAAAAGACACAGATTGCTATTGAGACGTTTGTAACATGCACAGGAAAACCATGTCAGTGTTTCTGATCTGCACTGATCAGGATTATTATTTGTGTACAGGACACATTCTTTTACAAACATTGTGTACACATTTTTTTTAAATACCCTGAAGGAAGAAATTAATATCATATATGTTAGCTAAAAGTTAGGTTTAGGTTAGGGTTAAGGTACGGTAATAGTAAGAGTTATGATTAGGATTTAAAGTAAGAAAGATGTAATGTCTATCTGGATGTCAATTCACAATGCAAGCTCCGCCTTCTTCCTGGTTGAAATGTAAATTGAGCGAAGCTCAAGGCTCTCATGGGTTTCATCCACACCTGAAGAAAATCATGTTGTGTACATGACAAAAGCATATTTTTCTTATGCATTGTACGAATTGCTTATTATGAACCTGATGTAAATGCTAATTAAAAGTGTGTCTCTTTTAGTGATACTAAGTAGAGTATTTTCACCACTACAGCTCAGACTACGGAGCTCTGAGAACTCTTAGGTAACTTTCTAGCCTGACGGTCTTATTCTTGTAATATGTTTACCAGGAAAGTTGATTTAAAAAGATATATGGAGCAACAACCTTGGGAGAATAACACAGGGTGGTTATTATTTTAACTGTATTGCTCACATACAGAATGACAGAGCTATTAATGGAAAAAAACAGACCTTTCTGACCCAAATCAGATGCCCCAAGAATTTGGGAATCGTGGCACCCCTCAGATATCTAAATAATAAACGGTTCTCACTACAGCATTTCTGTCCTCTATCACATAGGGGCAGAATAAACCACGAAAAGTGACAGGCTATGAAAGAGGACAACCACAGATCTGAAGACATGCTGCTGATCAACATCTAAATGTGACTGTGAAGATAGACGGCCGTAATGGTCACGCTCTTCTCTGCTGTATTTGCTCAGGATTTATTCAGGTCTCCATCTATTTTGTCTCTGTCTCTCTGTGCTCTGCGTTGTGCTTTATTCTAATGCTGTGGGAGTACAGACTTGTCAGTTAATCTGTTTTTAAAGAAGATAAGACCATGCCCATGGCTGCCTTGATTTCAGTCAGATATGTTTCACAGTGTCCAATGACAGGGGCGGTGTGTTCATTAGGGCGATATGGGCGACGCACTGCCAAATGGGAGGAGGGATTTTTTTTCTAACCATTTCAATCATGGCAATAGTCGTTATCAGTGTTCTAAGATAGACGTGTGATCTGCCACTGAATGTCCAATCAGGCTATAGTGCTTAAAATGGTCCCACCTCTTTTGGGGCGATTTCAGTCGGCCAAGAATTCTTTCATAGACTCTCATGTAAAATACTTTTTTTCTAATATCAGAGCCTTCAACACAATCTCTATGGGTTCCGGAAGGGCTTGCACTTACGTGGTTTTGTCATACGTAAATACGGAAAGAGCGGTTAGCAGCCTACTGTCATTGGTAGCAGCTTCAATCAATTCACATACTACTGTCAAGATGGCTCGTGTTTAGTGCAACTCGATTGTCCTTTTGAAAGAATTTCCTTTTAGTCAGCGAACGAATCACGGTAAACTGGCAACAAAACAATAAGGACCTACCAGACAGTCAACAGGTTTCTACCATTGACTGTATATACTTGTCACAGCTTGAGTGTGGAATTTTGCTTGAGTTTATGTGTACACTCTGCATATATACACTGCATATATGTGTATATATATATTTTTTAGACAAGAGGGTGTCTAACAAAAAAGGTTGGCTAACGAAAAACAGTATTAAAACAAAATGTGATGTTAGTTAACAGAAAAACTGAAATGCTGACTCCTTTGAGTGTCTTGTTGTACAACCAAACACTGAACAAGACATAATTAGGTGACCAACGTGGCACTGTCACTACATAGCCACGTAACTCATTATAAAAAAATGTTTACTGAGGTAATAAATCAAGAGAAGTTGCTCATTTTATCATAGACTTCTACAGAAACC
The DNA here is from genome assembly GCA_016801145.1 of Umbra pygmaea. NCBI lineage: Eukaryota > Metazoa > Chordata > Actinopteri > Esociformes > Umbridae > Umbra > Umbra pygmaea. The sequence goes on from JACXGM010013029.1 coordinate 19,440, forward strand.
GAACTCCTTTGGCACGTGTCGCCCCCTGCTGGAATTCAGATAGAATGCAGGTTTAAGGCACTTCTGCATTTGCATCACTTTGCCAAACCGGATGCTAGCCCTGTGGTTTCTACTAAGGAAGGGAAGACCTACACCCAAGGATTTTCCAAAAATTGTTACAAACAAAAAACCTGGCTAGCAGGCTGCAACGTCTTCTGCTACCCCTGCCCACTCTACCCTGAAAGCATCACAGCAGACAGCAGTGCTTGGACAGCGAATGGTGCAAAGACAACAGCTGAAGCTGAGAGATGTTTCTCAACTTTGACAGGAGTTAAGACATTCCTGCGAAATTCAATGGGCCAGGAACATCTGAATTCCCTTGCCATGCTTTCCATGGAGAGTCCTCAACATGCCTGATTTCAATGAGAAAGTCATTGACCGCTTTGCTGCATTGAAAGAGTGAAGAGCACAGTTTGAGTACAAGTAATGTAGGCTCTCTCTCTCTCTTTCCCCCTGTCTCTCATAAACACACACACAGACACACAGACACACACACAGACACACACACACAGACACACACACATACACACACACACACACACACACACACACACACACACACACACACACACAAATAGCTGTGTTTACCTTTCCAGAAATTATTTTCAAATGCTCTTTTCAGGCACAATGTCTATCGCTGTTCATGTTCATTTTCACAAATCTATAAGAGGGCAGAATATAAAAGTCTATACAAATTACCAATAACTTGCATCAATGTTTTCAGTATCCTCTTTCAAAAGATCCTGCTCTCTTGTTGTGAATTATACTATGGTGCACATATTTCCAATTCAACCATGAGGCCTTTTTGAAGAAAGTAATTAATGTGTATATCAGAATTATTTAGTTTAACTTAGCAGCAATTCATCATCCTGGTTTGGTATTCAATGTGTAAAGCCAAGATGTTACTTTGCTGTTATTAAATAGCACTTTGGTGAAATTAATATATACCACAGTGATAACTTATTTTGCTTTTGTAAGCCAATACTTTGAGATCAGTCACTAAATGCTTCTGGTATTGACTTTATTCTTTATTTTTTATGTTGTTGCTACCAGACATATCTTTTTAAAAATGTGTCCTGTTTAGCTATTTTACATCACACAACATTGGATTAATGTAAGTAATGAATAAGTGGAATATTTAATTTTGGAGCCATGTCATTTTTGCTCCTAGATGCAAATTTCTTACATACAGTAGCTTTCGAACTGTAACTTATGTAGCTAAGGGCAAATCTTTCTGTTGTGTGTTGCTATCTAGTGGACACAAGGTATCACTGTATGATTTAATCATCTAGCAACAAATTAATATTGTCTTGCTTAATGTACCCATTGAATGGGTCACCTTAGTCATTATCAGAAAAATTTTCCCCCCTGAGAATTTTTTCATGAGACACCACTGTTGAATGATCTCTGCACACATACTGTAAAAGATACAAAACTAACATTCACAGCCTTACCTGGAGGAGCACATGCATGTCTACTGTGCGCCATTTGCAGATTTGTCAAGTCAAAATAACAACTGTGAGATTTCCAGTATTTTCAAATCATTTTCTTTGTATTAGAAAATGTTGTGTTTGTGAAATGGACTTTGGTTTATGTATGATTAATCATGTTGAGATGTTATTCAGACATTACTCACAAAATATGACTTAGTTTTTGCAGGTGTATCACCACATGCTGTCCCACAGAGGTCAGTAGAGGCTTTTTATCACACTGTCCAGCAGCTGAGCTTACTCTGTATGCAGTATTACTATACAAAATTAATTACCGTTCAAAGTCGATTGACGCGCAAGAGCATCAATGTGTCATATCTCCCGAACCGTACATGCTAGAAACTAGCAATTCATACCATTGGATATTGCAGCCGGAGATATCGTGTTTCAAATGTAGGTACATTGTGACTTTATTTTGGTTAACTAAAAACATTACAGACAGGAAGCAGAAATATAGGATATCACCCTGCACTAAAAAACACAGATGGCTGGGTTTTTAAAAGCATACAGGAAAATAGTAAACATATGTACACTGCTCAAAAAAATAAAGGGAACACTTAAACAACACAATGTAACGGCAAGTCAATCACACTTCTGTAAAATCACACTTTCCACTCAGGAAGCAACTCTGATTGTCAATCAATTTCACATGCTGTTGTGCAAATGAACAGACAACAGGTGGAAATTAAAGGCAATTAGCAAGACACACCCAATAAAGGAGTGGTTCTGCAGGTGGTGACCACAGACCACTTCTCAGTTCCTATGCTCCCTGGCTGATTTTTTGATAGTGCGTTGCTGGTGGTGCTTTCACACTAGTGGTAGCATGAGACGGAGTCTACAACCCACACAAGTGGCACGCGAGCTGTGGAAAGAAGGTTTGCTGTGTCTGTCAGCGTAGTCTCCAGAGCATGGAGGCGCTACCAGGAGACAGGCCAGTACATCAGGAGAAGTGGAGGAGGCCATAGGAGGACAATCACCCAGCAGCAGGACCGCTACCTCCGCCTTTGTGCAAGGAGGAGCAGGAGGAGCACTGCCAGAGCCCTGCAAAATGACCTCCAACAGGCCACAAATGTGCATGTGTCCACTCAAACGGTCAGAAACAGACTCCATGAGGGTGGTATGAAGGCCCGACGTCCACAGTTGGGGGTTGTGCTTACAGCCCAACCAGCAGCGGTCGGTGGATCTTATTTGGGGGCGCTGGCTCATATTACTGTCCGGACTGGAGGAAACGGAACACTATCGCACACTGGGTTTGGTGTGTTGCGCACCATTCCATTCGCTCCGGTCCCAAGCATAACATGAGCCAGCACTCCCCAATTAAGATCCACCAACTACCGCTGAGCCCAACAGTGTGCAGGACGTTTGGCATTTGCCAGAGAACACCAAGATTGGCAAATTTGCCACTGGTGCCCTGTGCTCTTCACAGATGAATGCAGGTTCACACTGAGCACATGTGACAGATGTGACAGAGTCTGGAGACGTCGTGGAGAACGTTCTGCTGCCTGCCACATCCTCGAGTATGACCGGTTTGGCGGTGGGTCAGTAATGGTGTGGGGTGGCATTTCTTTGGGGGGCCGCACAGCCCTCCATGTGCTCGCCAGAGGTAGCCTGACTGCCAGTAGGTACCGAGATGAGATCCTCAGACCCCTTGTGAGACCATATGCTGGTGCGGTTGGCCCTGGGTTCTTCCTAATGCAAGACAATGCTAGACCCCATGTGGCTGGAGTGTGTCAACAGTTCCTGAAAGAGGAAGGCATTGATGCTATGGACTGGCCCGCCCATTCCTCAGTCCTGCAGATGAAATAAATGAGCAACATAGCATTAGAGCAGGAAGAAGATGAGCTAGAGGGACAGGGAGAGAAATTGTATTATTTAATTGCACAGAGATCCTTTTGTGCGCTCCAGTGTGTGGGCAGATCGGATGACAGCACATGCCAACACCTAAGCCACAAGTAGAATGACAGACCCAGCTCCATCCACACATTGAGGCCGATTCCTGTTCTTTAGAGACAATGTTATCGTACTTTTGAGGTGTTATCTAATCCTAATTGCTGTGCTAACATAATATCACTTCTCAACCTATGATGTTTAGCCCTTCAGAGAAAGTCAGCTAATTATACATAATAGTATCCATCATTACAAAGTGTTAACAGGTGAGAATGAGAATGAAAGCGTACATGTTATGGTTTAAACTGTATCTGATTATAACTATTTATCCTCGTGTGAAATGTCATGGTATGAATATATTCACTTGGAAACTGCCAAGATGTTATCTGAGTGCATGGCCGTAACTACCATTGAGGACACCGAGGTCATGACCTCGGTATTTTTTTCTAGAAGTGTCGAAAATATATAGCCGACGAAACAATTATCCTTGCATCAACGGACCGTCACGTGACACGTACTTGCAGATACTGCTGTCATGTCAAAACGAAAGTAGTCGGCTGTAGCGGAGTGTTACCTTAACCAATTAAAG
>JACXGM010013030.1:0-23443 GCA_016801145.1 Umbra pygmaea
GTGTGTGTGTGTGTGTGTGTGTGTGTGTGTGTGTGTGTGTGTGTGTGTGTGTGTGTGTGTGTGTGTGTGTGTGTGTGTGTGTGTGTGTGTGTGTGTGTGTGTGTGTGTGTGTGTGTGTGTGTGTGTGTGTGTGTGTGTGTGTGTGTGTGTGTGTGTGTGTGTGTGTGTGTGTGTGTGTGTGTGTGTGTGTGTGTATATAATTGAAGAACACATTTCCCCTGTATTCTGGTCTCCATGACTTCACCCCTCAACACTCTAACGTCACAGTGTGAAAACAATCAGGACAGTAGCTCTTCAGGACCAGGGTTGGTGATGCCTGGATTAATGTATCTATAATGATTTTTTATGTGTTATTGTGGTTATAATCTGGAAAGAAAAGTCTGATTGTATGATATGAATGAAAATGGCATCGAGTGACATCTGGGCAATATTAGATTTAACCGCTTGTATTAATGTGTTTTTTCTCCTCTGTCCCATAGGCTGGCCTTATTGTTAAACTGTTAATGAAGTTGAGTGGACAAATTACTCCAAATGACAGAAGCTTAACAGACAAGTATGCATATGGCTGATTCACATTCATAGGAATTAATATTAATTTGTTGTTTTTTGTCAGTTGCTTTGCTTTTTTACCATGTTTTCTGTTTGTTTTAAGAAACAGGATTGTTTTCACCTAATTCATATTTTTTGTATCACAAATAACAGACTTGTTATTGACTTGATATTTAGATTGGAAAATTTAGTACATACTGCCTGTATTCATGATTGTAAATAATGTGTATTTAATGTTTCATTTCAATTAAAGCAATAATATGTTTGAGTAATTCTTTGTTTTAAAAAAACTACTGCCCATATCAATTCAGAAAACATATGTGAAAAGAATTTCAGATCGGCAATGTATAGCAAAAACACAATAGGCCAAAATCCCCCAATAACACATTTCAGCATTATGTCAACCTCCAGTTAATAAGATGGATTCTAAAGTAAATTCATAATAGACTCATTGATAGGTTAGAAATATAGTCTTGACTATGTGTTCTCTGACTTTCTCCGGACCTCCAGCATGAGGTAGCGCAAATGGGCAAAGCGCTGCCTGGGATTTGGGATAGATAAATCGGATTATCTCATTTGTCACATCGCTCTCCTGCGACTCCTTGTGTGCAGATCAGGGGCCTGCAAGTACAATCGCATGTATTGTATAGGTGAGCGTAATCATCCCGTACATGAGCTGATTAAATGTACAATATGTAGTTTTTGGCCACTAGGGGTCTCTCAATCAAAACAATAGCAAAACATGTACTTTGATGACGTGGAGAAGTAGCGTTGGATAATGGGTTTTGTTGTCGTCGTCAATGACAACCTTTCAATCTAGCGTCTCCGGCAGAAAGAATGTTTACTGACAAAGTAATGTATTGATAAATATATTATAACCTTATTCACATTATGTTTGGCGGTTCCCTGGAACTTAGCGCAACTAGAGGAGTCAAAGGTTATATGATGCCATTGACGGGCAACAAAATGAAACGTCCCGTGTCTTTGAATTAAATTACAAATTTCTCTGTGTTTGAAAGTTGGTGGAAACTTGTAGGATAATGTAAGTACACAACTAATAAATATATATAATATAGGTATAGTAATGTTTGCTTTTTTAATGCAAAGTACCTCTTTTGTTATTGTTTTGGAAAACTACATATTGAGCAGTGTGAAAATAAGCGGCTGGCCCGGCGATGTGGTCATTGATTATGTTGGGGGGGATTAAAATTGTAGAAACGTATTGATATATTGCAGGACACAGTATATTTACTGTTCTTTTTTCTGTATAAATCTTTATAAATAAATTTATATGAAAAAGGTAGCATGTTTCAAGTTGTTGTTCTCTTTAACTCTCCTCTGAGGAGTGGCAAAATGGGGGCCTCAAAACAACTCTCAAATGACCTGAAAACAAAGACTGTTGAACATTATGGTTTAAGGGAAGGCTACAAAAAGCTATCGCAGAAATTTAAGCTGTCAATGTCCACTGTGAGGAACATAGTGAGGAACTGGAAGACCACAGGCACAGTTCTTGTTAAGGCCAGAAGTGGCAGGCCATTGTGCCAAGTCAAAAATCATTATTTTGACCTTTGTTGATGTAATGCGCTGCTTTCCCTGTATGAAGGTTTATTATTATTATTATATCACTGTAAAAAATATTTGTCTGTTCCTTGTGTTTAGTAATGACTTATATTTTTTACATGTTGTTGTATATTTCCTTCTCATTCAATTAAATGCCTTTGGCCAGATCGGTATTTAATTACCTGGTTTGCAATGGTTAAAAAAAATCTTAAAAACGTAGGTGATATAGTGAAAGTGAAGTTAGGATGTTTAAGTTTGGGAATGTGTAATTCATAAGGATACTATAATTGCATGTGTCCTAAATGTTCTGATACATTATATCAATGAAGTATAGTTGACATTATCAATTAAAACAAATATAACAGGACACATTAGAAATGAATCTACAATTTGAGTTAACACTTTTTATGATTTTTAACATGGTCTCAAGCAATTGTTCAACACAGCATAGACTTGTAAAACTGTTTAACGACCATTGAGTAGAGTATAGCCAATTAACTTTATTAATAACATAATTAATAACTTTATTTAATAACCAATTTGCCAATAATGTTAATCCAATGTGATTTTTTTCTTAACGCACGCCCCCTACCCAAACAGTGACATCATATAGCCAGACATCAGTCCAGGAGGCTTCAGCCAACCAACGTCGGGAAGAGCAGCTGCGGAACGTGGAGCTATTTGATACACAACGTATCGCCAATAGTATGCTTTGAAATGTCAGGTGGGGGAAGGACTAACTAGATATTGACAGGTAACGATGGTGGGGAAACACTACTGTAAATTATAGTCGGTTACCGCTACTATGACACGGGACGAAACGATGCTATTGAAATAAACAGGGATTTTTTATTGCGCATTTAAAACAGTTTTCCGTAATTGCGGAAAGAGCGACAGTAATTTAGACATTGTTTAAGCGAAATTAATCCGATAATCATTTTGTTTATTTTTTGCAAATGCAAACGTCTGACGGAGCATATCACAATAGCATACATCGTAATTGAAAGAACGAAAACACAAGACAATGGCTATGCATTTATACAATGTTAGTAGTATGCTTCTAGAAAATACCGTCGGGAAAATGAAGGACAACTTGACATCAGTGGTCCTTGCAGTGTCGGTGATCACCTTAACTTTGGGATATATTTCTAAATGGATGCACAAACACTCACAGTCTTCTTTAGACGTAGAGAAGGTATATGCATGATGAAGAATAAATTAGTTGAGACATTATTCAATGATTCTTGACGATTGATTTTATGTTTTAAAATGTATCTTTTTTTCCTTACAGAAATACCCACCACACATACCTTCTAGCCTTCCATTTCTAGGTCATGCCATTGCATTTGGGAAAAGTCCCATAGAATTTCTGGAGAATGCATATGAAAAGGTAAGAATACAGTAACTTACTGTTGCTGAGTATAGGGACACTCCATCTATTTGAGTATTCAATACTGGTGTGAATAAATATTATCTTTAAAATATATATTGTTTCATGTCACATACAGCTTTTTTCCTTCTTTATTGGTAAATAATTATATGTTTAAGTAGCCATTATAGTAGAGGAAACAAGGATAGTTGTATTTCTGTTCACAGTATGGGCCCGTTGTCAGCTTTACCATGGTGGGCAAAACTTTTACCTACTTGCTGGGTAGTGAAGCAGCCTCACTGATGTTTAACAGCAAGAATGAAGATCTTAATGCAGAGGATGTCTATTCTCGATTGACCACGCCAGTTTTTGGCAAAGGGGTTGCCTATGATGTACCTAACCATGTAAGCAAATAAATAACATCCTCTTACATTTTTCACAGAGAAAATTAAACCAATATGTATTTATAAGTTTTTACTATTTATTTGTCATTATACTGCAAATACTATTTTCTTTTGTAGATCTTCCTGGAACAGAAGAAAATGTTTAAGACAGGCTTGAACATAGCCCATTTTAAACAGCATGTTCAAATCATCGAAGGGGAAACTAGGGAGTACTTTTCACGATGGGGAGACTGTGGGGAAGGAAGTAAGATGACAAAGCACATCTAAATGTTCTGTGTGGAAAATAATCTAAATGCCCAGTTCCAAATCGACCGCTACTCCATACTACAATCTACTTCTAGTACTTGGAAACAGACTTTCTAAATACATTTCAAATTGTCCCTGTTCTGCCTGTAACCACGGAACATGACCTGTTCAATATACCCTTCTCCCAACCTCAAAAAGACCTGTTTGAGGCCTTGTCAGAGCTCATCATCCTGACAGCCAGTGCCTGTTTGCATGGGAAGGAGATCCGCAGCATGTTGGATGAGAAGGTGGCCCAGTTGTACGCAGACCTGGATGGAGGTTTCAGCCATGCTGCGTGGCTGCTACCCGGCTGGCTGCCCTTACCCAGCTTCAGGTTAGAAAAAGACTGATTTAAGGGTACATTCAAACTGTCCTACCGGCAGTTTAGGTTTGGGTGAAAGACAAAGGTTTTCCTGAGTTATTTGATAACTATTATGATTCATTGGATGTATATACAGTAGGGCTTGTCTACACATCCACCACTAGTTTGAAGCAGTCACTTTTGCAATCACACTGAGGTAAACAACCCTACTTGTAAGTGCCATTGGATCAGGACACCCATTTATTGTTGCAACCGAAAGGCTACACTCTACACAGGGCAATGCCCCTTTTACTGCCCTGGGGCTTTAGGATTTGGTCTGGTCTCCCATTGTCAGAGGCAAGTGTGTTTCAGTGGGAGGTGGGATTGCTTATACCACCTCAGTGTTCCATGTTCAGGTTAGGGTTTTGGGTAAGAGTTTAAACCTTCTGTTATGAATATAATTAAATGTGTTATTTCCACAGCATAACACAGAAAAAAACAGGTTGTCTTTTTTGTACAGGCGAAGGGACAGAGCACACAGAGAGATCAAAAGCATCTTCTACAAGGTCACCCAGAAACGCAGAAGCTCTGGAGAGAAGGTTGACGACATGCTGCAGACTCTCATAGATGCCACCTACAAGTAAGACACATAACAATAGAACAGAGGTCAGTACGACTGCATATAGATGTATCCATGCATCCCATAGATGTGAAGTGAGTAGGAATTTTGGTTCATCCCATTTGGACAACATTTCCCAACTATTTTGGCAATTTGCAGGGACGGGCAGCCACTGAATGATGACGAGATAGCAGGTATGCTGATTGGTCTACTCCTGGCTGGACAGCACACATCATCCACTACTAGTTCCTGGTTAGGCTTCTTCCTGGCCAGAGATAAAGCCCTACAGGACCGCTGCTATGCAGAACAGAAAACTGCATGTGGAGAAGACCTGCCCCCCCTCAATTTTGACCAGGTCAGTGTTCACTACTGCCCTACTGCCAACTGCACATCAGTGGCCAAAGGCTACATTCTAGTCTTGTTTATCTAAATTATGCTTTTATAATGGTTTACAAATATAGTGTAATTATATTAAAATAATTATATTGAATGCAGGTACCTTAATTTCAGTTTTTTTGTTGAAAGTTAAGGTCACTTTATTCTGGACAATTTTCACTTAAAACAATTTGGGGAAATTTGGGGGGGGGCTCTGTCAAGTCCCTGCCTTGCTGCACAGCTGTGCCTCAGATACCAGGGTTCATAAGGATCAATCAGGGAAGTCGATTGTATCGATTCAAGGCTTCCCGTGTTGAACAATGTGATAGGGATTGGAATCACGTGATTGTAGGAAGCATTTGACAGGTCTTCGACCATCCCACAACTGCCGTTACCTGGGGTTGTCGTCGAGGCTTAAGGGATATTTCACATAACAAACTGGGAGGGGAAAATAAGCAAAGTGTGTCTGTGGGGGGTAATTTTGTTTGAATATTGTACATGGTGAAGTGACATTACAACCTCTAAACTAAGTTTCTTAAACCCAGCCCTGTGGACATTCAGGGTTGCATGTTTTCATTTTTGTCGTAGCTTACCCCAAAGGTTTGAGGCACACCAACACATTTTACTCTTAATAATTGCAACTAGGAAAAAAAGAAAAAAGAATGTTGTAGCTACAGTATGGATATTGCCTTACTGGAACGCGATGTAGTTAGTAGCAGGTTGCTAAAACACTAATCATGATAATGTCAAATAAAAATATAAATTTCAACTAAACACATACATACCCATCAATGGTAAACCAGAGGAACTTTCTTTTTGCAGTGGTCCCTTAATGTTTTCCAGAGTTGTATGTACAGTAGTCACTTACTGCAAATAGTGCAGAAAAAAAGAATCGTTTGAATGTTCAGTTCACAACAACTATCAAGTTACACCATTTCAACAAAGTAGTTGAACATCAATACCAAAAAAACATGTTCAATATCAGTTGATTTAACCAGTTTCATGTCAAGAATATGCCTAACATATTTATACTTACTGAACAATCAACGTACATATAAGCTGTAGTAGTGCTGCTTAACAATTTTGTTTGCAATCAAACAAAAAAAACTATTCTTGGCATGTTTTTTTCCAACTAGCCTACTTATAACTTGTGTGAATGTGACAGAAAGTAACTTTGTTTTATATGGGATGGTGCTTGACAATTGTGTACAGAGACACAGTTTTTTAGTGGCATAGATCTGCACGCTTGTCAACTGCAGGTGTGACATTAATTGCTTCACTGTCCAATCAGATCTGAGGATTGAACGTGATGTGAGACAAGATTGGTCTTCAGTGCATCAGCTTAGGAAATCCTTATAAACAAAATAAGAGCATTATAAACAATAAGTTGAATAAATTACCCCCTCAAAAATAACACATTAAATTGTGAAAAAAAATCACAGCACACTTGGGTATTGCCGCGGCACATGTTAAAAAAACTCTTTTTTTGTGTGTGATTCCCCCCCCTATTTTTCTCCCCTCCCAATTCCCACTAACCCTGCCTTGTCAGCATCTTCGCAACTCCTTGGACAGATCTGTGGGATGGTTCATCCAGCCACATGTTGCCCAGCCTTAGCCCAGTACGCCACGGGGATCATTGATCAGTAAAATATTTAGCAGTCTTTATTCAACTGCAAATACCTGTTCATGTTCTCTTGTGCATTCATCAGCTGAAAGACCTGAATTTATTGGACCGCTGTTTGAAAGAGACCCTGAGACTCCGCCCACCCATAATGACCATGATGAGAATGGCACGTTCTCCACAGGTAAGACCAGGGTCATATCATAATTTTTTGGCCAGTTAATAATATATGTCAAATTAAACAGAGAACTGCCCATACCGTATGTTAATGATGTATGTAACTCATTTACATTCATTTAGTCTGAACGTGAGCCAGAATCACCCTGCTGAATTCATTTGTGTAGTAGGTGAGTGATCACTGATCCTTTGCTTCCTACTAGACTGCAGCAGGCTACACCATACCAGCCGGCCACCAGATCTGCGTGTCTCCAACGGTCAACCACCGTCTGCAGGACACCTGGACAGAGAGAATGGAGTTCAGGCCTGAACGCTACCTCAACGACAACCCTGCCGGAGGGGAGAAATTTGCTTATGTGCCCTTTGGAGCAGGTATGACGCCATCCCTTTTAACCTCACATGCCCTTTTTAAGAGAACACATGTACTAAGGCAGATACTTAACGACAAGGAAATATATCATATAGTATATTTTAATACTGCCACTTCCCCAGTCCCATAAGATAAGGGTAAGAAGATGCTGGAATGGGTTTCTCTATACTGCTCGAATATACACGAAAGTCTTGTCCCTGAGTAAAATGGATGTTTGTCGTTGGGGCACTCTATACAAACTGTTGCTGACCTGTGGTGAAACCAGTCCCACACAAGCGGTTATTATTAAACTGAAAACAGCCAACTAATACCTGACTCAAAGACTATTATTTAACCAAGAAGCTTTTCCATCAATTTATTCATCTTTAATTACACTGCTGATTTGCTTCTAAAGCTAAGCAGGGTCGGGCTTGGTTAATCCCTTGACGAGAGACCAATGCTGCTGGAAGTGGTGTTGGAGGGCCAGTAGGGGGCTCTCTTCCCTCTGGTCTAAAGACAATTCCCAATGCTTTAGAGCAGGGATCTTCAACTCTAACCCTACGGGGTCCGGAGCCTGGTGGATTTCTGTTCTACCTCAATATTAATTGTACTCAAGTGGAGTGGATCTGACTTTAAGGTCCAGAGTGGAATACCCCTGCTCTAGAGCCGCCCTGCGTGTGGTGCAGTTTTTCGGATGGGACGTTAAACAGGTCTCTGTCACTAAAGATCCCATGACACTATTTGTAATAGTAGGGGTATTAACCCCGATGTCCTGGACAAATTTCCAATCTGGCCTTAATACCATCATGGCAAACTAATCATTCCCAGATTTCAATTGGCTCTTTCATCCCCCTCCCCCCCCCCCCCCCCCCCACTTCTCCCCAGGCCGTTGCCGCAAATGAGAATGTTCTCAGTCAACATGCCTGGTAAAATAAAAGGAAACTAATTAACTAATATTCCCATTCTTAAGACTCCAGAGGCCTAAATAAGCCTAAATATCACCTAATATTATGTAAGGCATCTATAATTTTATCAGTGGGTGGGGCATTTGTTCACTGTAAAAATACAAACTTTACTACCTTACAAAACAATGTCACATCAATAGTTTTCACCTGGTTTGATTCTCATTATCAAGGCTAACTAAAACATAAATGTTGTCTTTCAGGTCGTCACCGCTGTATCGGAGAGAACTTTGCCTACGTTCAGATCAAGACCATCTGGTCAACTCTGCTGCGCATGTACGAGTTTGACCTGGTCGATGGCTACTTCCCCACTATCAACTACACAACCATGATCCACACGCCTCACAACCCCGTCATCAGATACAAGAGGAGGCCACATTAAGACACTGAGTGCTGAACACCATGGGTTACACCCAGGAAAAGGTGTTGTCGAATAATGGCTTCCTGGACTAGCCTACCATAAACAACCACATTTACCTTAACCCTTTACACTTGTGGGAATTGGCTTGTATGGTTGAAGGCAGGTTGAAATGTTGATTACAAAAGACATGTGAAAAGCATAAACTTAACCTCGGTAGGAATTGAAAGGGAACAGTTAGGAGATTATGGGAGGATTATTAGATTACAAGACACATGGTTTGACACCATACTGAATCTAGACATTACACTTGATTGTGATGCGTATTTCTGTTTTGTCCATAGTAATAAACTTTCCACTGTGTTGAGTGGGCATGTTATAAGGTCATGATGTAGCTTGATTCATGTAGTGCCTTGAAAATGGTACTGATTTTACTATTTGAAGCATAGTTTTACTGTATATTTAAATTGTGCCTGAGATGACGGTATGGTTTTATCTGAATTCCAGGAGGCAAAAACATGTCCAATTAGTTTTTACACTCCGAAACCTGATTCAGTGATTTAAATGACTTTTAAGCCTTTAAAATTGTTTCCTGCCAGTAAAGCTGAATAATAAATAAAAACAGTATGACCACATTTTTCAAATGTTAAAGTTAATTTATTTCAGTTTTTGACAAAATACCCAGAGATTTCAAAGCTCCTACCTTTACAAAAATATGTCTTCTACAAATTGTCCTCTGTAGTCTGTCCAAGAAACCATTCTAATAAAACACAGTGTAGTGTGTACAGCTCTTGTAGCAGCCTTCTCCCACAGTAAAGTCAAACATTCTCCACGTCAGAACTCCTGTCCCGGAGAACTTTGTACCAGCACGGCACGCAACATTTTTACATCATCGACTCAAGGTCTTCCATTTAAGGATTGATGGATACATTTTTCCAGGTGCTGGAGCAAAGATGTTCATGCCCCATCGGGTAACTCTTCAGGAACGCAGCACTTTGGATATGCTTCCTCTACATGTTCTCCCACCCACATAAAACATACACAGTATAAATAAAATTATTCAAATAATCAAGTAATCTTTAAATTATCATTCCACAAATATACGTTTAACATGATTGTGTTCATCCACAACAAAGATGCGACCAAAGTTTACAAACATATAAGCTGTTTCAAGTGCTGGCGACAAAAAGCCTGATTATAAGACGTCAACACCCCAAAAATGTTTTTTTGGTCCCCACATAATATATATATATATACTATACAGCAGAGTGATACAAAACACTGAAGCTCAGCAGAAGAAAAGGCGATTGAGTTCTTCAAGCCGATTTCAATGTCAATTTAGACATCTATCTTCTTATTCCAAAGTGCAATTGAGCATATGAAGACGAACCTGTGGATGTCAGAACATGACGTATTTTGAAAGTCAAAAACAAACCTTTGACCAAAACATTGCTCAGACAAGCGAGAGAGGGTCATTTCTGCTGACGGTGTTACATCCTTTCACTCTATGTGTAGCTGTTTCAAGTATGTGAAACGTAAACGTGGGAGTGTGTGTGTGTGTTACCTGACTGCACGCTTCCCAGTCTCCTCTGCAGGGCCTCTAGTCTCGAGATGTAGTCGGTGAGCGCTCGGTCAGGGTCGTAGTTCTGGAGGTGGGAGCAGGTGATGGGGCCAGGGTCTCCACCTATGTGGAACCGATGCTGTGTAGAAGAGAGGGCAGACCTGGGTGACTCTCGTCCAGTTCGACCCCTGCTGGCTCCTCTCCTCTCACCGTACACTTCCATGCTTCCTGGATGAAGGTAGGGCGAGTCCGTCCTCACCTCGTTACCTGAAGAGGAAGAGAGAGAACAATCCATTTGCATGATCAATGATAAGTCAATCTTAGGTTAACGGAGAAGCCCAACGTAATTCGCAAGTGTTACTTATTGACTGCAGGAGCCTGAAGTTGTTAAGAGTGAATTTATTCCATGTGGTTTTCTGTCGTGTGATCTCCAATCTCCTTACCTAGTGACAGTGCCAGACCGTTTCTGTTTCTGTTGCCAGATGTTGAGGAGCTCATCCCTGTAGCTTTATGCCATCGCTTCACCAGGAAACGCATTCTGAAAGAACCGGACAGTCTTGCTCAACTTACAGTGCACAAGTTGTGAGCCTACAGTACTACATCAGATCTATCAACCCATGTTTTTGATCATAACTAATAATATAATGCTGTATAACATTTTGGAGACTGTAGGTTCTGGTTGTACACCAAACTATTATGATTTATAAGAAAACTGACAAAATGTATGAAATGTATACTACATGGGCACATATTGTCAAACAGGTCTACTGGTCTATTCATTTAATCATAGTTAGCTGAATTAGAGACAGCTTCCTATTGATATTTAAGTGCTTTACTAGCAAGAATGAAAGTCACATAAGATGAGCTTTTAATGTAATATGATTATGATTAAGACCCACAACAGGCTATTCAATCACTTTCCCAATGGTTAATTCTACTTTTCTTCCAATATGGGTTTTTGTTTTTACAAGTGAAAACACCTACATTTTTCCGAATGTTTGCTTACAGTACATATTTTGAACACCTAAAAGTTGTGTACAGTATATTAATGGTGAGGTTTGCATGGTTTGTTATGGACTTTCACAGGTAAAGAGACATTAGTAATATTTAGCATGTTTATTTTGTTGATAAATGAGTTCAAGTTCTCTGTGTTTACCTGGTGAGAGCGATGGATACACGGACGGCAGAGCGAAAGCGTGTCAAACCTCGGTGGCGCTGCCCCAAGGACGCCAGGCTGCAGTAGGAGGGCTGGCCACCCATGCGGGCAATAAGTGACAACGTGGCCTCTTCACACTCCTGGAAGCCACCGAGAAGCAGCAGCAGGTACTTCTTCTGGTAAATCAGGGCCTTGCGGAAGCTCTCGGACCGCAGGTACTTGCCATACATCCTCTGGGGAAGCAACATTTTTAATTATAACTTACATGATTTCCTATTAGAGTGAAACGCTTGGTTACGAATTCCTTCCTTAGCCAGCCGTGCAAAACGTTCTAGAAGAGTACTCAAGTTATTTGGAAAAATGACTAATGATGTTGAGGTTGGAGGTTAGAAAGGGGGAGTGTATTGAGGAGATGCAGGACAGCTTTGCTGGTACCTTTAGCGTGAGGTTGTCTGCCTCCGGTCCGGTTACGTCTCGGAGGGTCTCTGTCCGGATCTCTCCACTCAGACGGGTCACCTCAGCCTGGGCTAGACGCAGACTCTTCTGCAGTCGACTCCTCTCCCTGGTCCAGGCCTCGCGCTCCGATGAGAACAGAGTGTTGGCTGACTCCCGCTGCTGGTCTACGGCTCCTCGACTCTGTAAAGACAGGAGGCCACAGGGTGAGCTGGAGTAGTACAACCACAATGCCTCAACACGCTTTTACGCCTTTCCCCAGTCCCTCTGCAAAATATTAGGTTGTCCCCACTATGCCTACTGTCCCCTGAGCCCAAAGCTGCCTCTAGACCTGTGCAGTCTCAGTACTGGTTTTGCAACTCACTCTTTCCCCTGATCCCAGGCCGGCCTGGCGGTAGCGTCGAAGCTCGTCCTCCAGCCGGAGGGCCTGGTTACGCAGGTCGTTCTTCTCCTCGGTCAGACGGCTGACGAACCCAGTGAGCTCCGCATTCTGCCTCAATAGGCGCTCATTCAGGGAGCTGGACTGGCCTCCCGCCAGCAGGGCGGCACTCTGAAGAGATAAAGAGCACAATCTGTGGCACAATAACTTGCAATCTGATCAAATCTCAAAGACCTGTAAAAATGTTGTCTCACCTCAGGGACCAATGGGAGCCCAGGGGACTGCTGCAGCATAATAATGACCTCATCAATGCTGGACTGAAGCCACAACAGCCCTTCACTGTGCCCCTCCGTGGTCAGCCTGCAAACACACTGATCAATACATACATGTACACATACATGTCTACTGACTGCTTGCTGCAGTATTTCGACACCACGTTGAGTCGCATTCTGGAATATGTATCGAGATGACGAAAGTCACACCTGCCAGTTTCCTTGCTGACGATGGAGCGGATCTTGGCTGAGATGAGCTGCAGCTTTCCCAGCACCTTGTCTGAGTGTTTGTGGTCGTGGTGGAAGGCAGCGTTCCCTGTCCCAGAGACCTGCAGAAGGGTGGAGGCGCTGCGGTTAACGGTCTGCGTGTCGTCAGACTTCTGTTGGAACACCCAGTCTCTGATCCGGTCGGTGGGCTGGCTCCCAGGCTGCTGTTGGGACATGGAACACAAATGTTGTCATAGTTATGACCATGAAGATTCAGCTCTAAGGACACACTACACTGTAAAGCTTCAGGTACACCTGTCCAACTGACACCTTTTCAATTATCAGTACACAGTTGCTGAGCGTCAATAAGGTAGATCTGACACAGAAGCACTATTTTAATCATTGAAAACATGATGAATGAAGGATATTTTAATATGACCCACGTTCTGGTACTCAGCCTGCTGTTGTGTCCCCCTGCCGGCCCTCTCCCCCTCTTCTAAATGGATCACCCTCTCCTGTAGCCTCTCCTTCTCTTGTTCCAGGCACCTCCCCCGCTGCACTTCTCTCTCCAGCTGCTCGGTGACCTCCCGCGCCTGCTCCCCCAGGCTCTCCAACTGGCCCTTAGCCTCCCGCAGGGCCTCCCGGTCCTCACGTGACCTCTGAGCTGCCGTGGTCAGCGCCTCCTCATCCTGCACCGCTGCCAGCTTCTGAACCTCCACTTCGTTCAGCAGATGGACCACCTGACCAGAGAACAGGAAGTCACAGGATTAAATAAGCAAGCAAAAGAGGAGGTATATAGTAGTAATGTCAGGGCACTTCAGGTTCCCGCCTAAAGCTAATCATTCACAATTTACACAGACCTAAAAGGTGATTATGTGGTTAACAGTCTCCCGTGTGTAGGTTTATTGTTGCTGCCTTTAATTAAACACTTCCAGTGAGGATGTGTATGTGGAGGTGCACTGCTGACCTGGGCGTGTTTCTCGTCCAACTCCCTCCGCAGTTCCTCTAGCAGAGCATCAGGTGACCTCAACCCTCCATCCAGTTTATCGGCCCCCCCTTCAGTTTTACTCTCAGAGTCACGCTGGCGCAACTCCTTCTCTCGCCCTAGAGCGCTTCTCAGCTCCAAGGCCCTGGCGCGCTCAGACTCCAGCTGGACTTGGAGCTGCGAGGCCTGGGTCTGCAGCCTGGAGAGCTCCTGCTCGGACCGGAGGGAGCGTTGGGAACTGGACTGGCGCTCCTGGTCTAAGGCAGAGGTCAGCTGTGCTACGTGATTCTGCTGCTCCTCCAGAGTCAGTTTGAGATCCTGGAGGGAAGGAGGGGAAAGGCAGATGATGGTCTTGCTACTTAAACTCTACACACCCTGGGCAAAGTGTTCACGTTTTGCCAGCCTACAAAAACAACTACACTGACATGTTCGCTACAGATCTACAGTATGTGGAATAGGTTGCATCATTTCACACAGTTACTTTAGTTTAATACATGTCAGTGAAACGTAAAATGTATGTAGACTTTCACAATTAACTGCAAATGTGAAATACACTTGAGAAACTCCAGTGATTAAGGTGAACATAGAACACTATGTGACATACGTAAAATAAAGTAGAATACACTCAATTGAAGATGCATTGAAACACAACTAGACATTCCAGAAAATTCTTGCGAGAAATGACACTGAGACACAATGTCTATAGAGTCCACTAAAATCTCTTACCTCCAGCTCTTCTTTTTCCAACTCCTCCTTCCTGTCTGATTTACATTTCTCCTTTTCAAAGGCCCACTGCAGCTCTCTGGCCTTCTTCTGTTCTTCCGCCAGTCTGTCCGTCAGGGTCTCTACCTCAGCAGCCTTTTGTGAGGCCTCCGCTCTAGATACAAACCAAACGTCACCAGTCAGGTGCTAGAAGGGGGCATTATGTATAATAAAGTGGCTGGGAAGTCCATAATGTTTCTAAAGGTTGCTCTTGATACATGTCTGTTACATGATAGAATTTGAACCTTACCTCAGTGCCTCCAGCTCCTTCAGGTGTTTGTGCTGAGTCTTGAGCATGGTTTCCAGTTCTAGTTTAGTCTGGCCCAGCTCTGCCTTCAGCTCATCCTGCAGAACCCTGTCAGCCTGTTGTAGCGCATGGGGATCTGCAGCTTCTGATTGGATAGAAACAAGAAAAAACAACAAGCAATGCCTTCTTATTAGCTGCTGATAGATAATGGCTACACTGAGGTGTGTAGAGGTAAGTATGTGAATACTTCCAATTTAGATCCCTCAGACATTCGGTACAGACCTTGGATGTGTCTGGCTCCTGGGCAAAGCTCCTGCGATTGGACTCGTTCTAACTGGGACCGCAGCTGTTGGAGCTCTGTCAGCAAACTGCTTCTGTCAGCCATCTGTAGAATACTAACGGCGTCTCTGTGATGAGCATCCTGTACAAAAACACACACAGGTTAGCCTTGGAATGTAAACAACGCTTCATACAATCCTTATGGCCTTAAACCAGAAAATGGGAAAAGAAGACTGTTATGTGGAAAATATATTTGTTACTACCTACATCTAGGGGTGCAACGGATCAAAAAACTCACAGATCGGATCGTTTCTCGAATCAGAGTCACGGATTCAGATAATTTTTCGGATCAGCAAAATAAAAATAATAATTGGAATTTGGGTTAGTTGTTTTTATAATTTTCAGTGGTTATGATGAGCAATATTAGAGAGAAAAATGTGGTTAATATTGATCGTTGTTTAGGTACATTAAATCATGTTAAGCCTTTTCCTCACCATAGGAGCCAATGAAGAAGAAAACTTTAACGTGAGATTACTTCTATAATCGTTGGATTTCGGTTTAGATATTTTGAAAGGCTTGAGTGTTCATAACAAGATATGGCCATGAGAAATTTGGTGATGATTGACCATTGTTTAGGTACATTAAAACCATGTTAAGGTTTTTCACATTAAGCGTTTTAGTATGTCCCGTATGCGATGGGATGTCGTAACGTGGCTCAAACACTTTCAGCATGTGTTTAAAGTCCTCCTTTTGCATAACCGAATATGGCCTCATGTCTGCACCTATAAACACATCAATAGCGTTTTCTGATGGCTTTAGCCCGGTCTGATTAATTGCTTAAATGCCACGGTGATAAGCGGTTGTTTTGCAGCTTTCGTTTTCACTCCTGTCAGTAAAACACCGGGGTGATGCCGCTTCAAATGCTTGGCCATGCTTGATGTGTTTCCACTGTCATATCGCTTTCTTGTGCCACAGTGCCTACACACTGTCACGGTTTTATCCACTAACCTCGTTCCTTCATTATTATATTTAACAGGGAAACCAAAATGCTCCCATAATAAGGATTTAAATGACGCGGGCATTCGAGTTCCTCCATTCCTCCGCTTGCCATGACCATGCTGTGAGCGGACTGAACATGCGCACAACTTTTCTTTTTCAGAAATCAATCTGCAGATCACGTGTGTGCCGAACCGAAGATATTGATCCGAACAGATCACGAATCAACGACGATCCGTTGCACCACAACCTACATCCTACTGAACAGAAGCTAATCTGCTTGTACAGTATTCTCTGCCTGCGCTGTAGTTCGTTGAGGCTAATGCAGAGGTTAAAGGATGTTGTGTTCATAGTGAACAGTGATTCAGTCACCTGCTCGGCTAGGCGTTGCTCAAGTTGGTTGAGGTGGATGATGGCATCACTAGTGTCCAGCTGTTCCAGTTGGGCATAGCGGGCGCTCTTCAGCATGCCACGCTCCTTCACAAACACCTGCTGCACCGCCCCCAGCAGCTCTCCACGCCAGTCCACATTATCTGGCGTCTGATAATAAAAAAAGCATCACTCGCATATTCGTAGAAAAGGATCGACAAACCTGTTTCATGTAAACCGGACCAACATACCTCTACTTTATTCAGGTAGCTACAAGTACTGTACCTGTGTTTCCCTGCTGTGCGTCTGCATCTGGCAAACAAGGCCTTTAAGGGACTCCATGCTTGCCAGCAGGGCCTCTTTCTCTTTTAGCCAGCCCTGGGTGTGGTGAAGCAGGCTGGCGGAGTCGGCGTCTCCCTCTGGGATTGGCAGCTCTGACAGGGACAGTACCTGCATGCCTTCCTGATGAACCTCTCGGAGAAGGTTCTGGAGCGCACACCCATAAACACAATCATGTTAAACATGTAACTGTTGTCAAACTGGACATCAATATCAGAACCCTCAAATACAGTGAAAGAGAAGCTTCATTTTACATTGCCAAATAAATGTCTCTTACTTTAATTTTATCCGGAAGTGCATCGTCCGTCTCTCTCCTGGCTCCCTCTGGCGTAGTCCTAAACTCCTGCTGCAGGTTCGGCAGGTCGTAGCCGGTCCGCTGACTCCAGTCAGAGCTGCTGTCTGCAAAAGTTTGCAAAGTGTACTGTGGTTGGTCCATCCTCCTTCATCATCCATTAATGATGCAACGCCCTTCGTCCAGCTAACTGAGACATTGCATGTAACACATTTCTGTGGATTATATCTTCCACCTTGTCTGGGACAGTTGTTGTAATCCTCATTGAATTATGGGTGATATGAAAAAAAATTCTCAGTCAGGGGACAGTTTTTGTGAAATGGACCCATACAGGAATCCCAAGGGTAAGGGCTTAGGGTGTTAAACAATGTGATTAGAGTGTAGCCAATTAACTTATGAATTAGCTCAGTCAGGTGGGGTGTCTAGGTGGGAAACAATCAAGCAGTATCTGCAGCAGATCAGGGTTCACTCTTGCACCATAGTAACTTACCACTGGTGTAGCCATCTTTGAATTGTGATCCCGTGGAACGCTCTGGTCTCGATAAGGCCTGTAGGGGCCAAAAGCAGGTCAGAGTTAGAAGTTGGAAAAAATATATATATATTGATTGACACCAGATTTTGTTAACGTTTTATTTTCTGCTGAGATTTTGTCCAACAAACTTACCTCGTTTGAGCGTTGCAGCTTCTCAATGACATTCTTGAGAGCTTTGCACTCCTCCTCCAGGATCAGAGCTTCCCTCTTCAGAGCATCACTCTCTGCGATGTGCCTGGCCTCCATGTCCAGGATCTCTGCGGCGTGAAGCTCCTGCATCTGCACTATCTTCTCTTGGTACTCTCCCATCATCTCCTCCACATCGTCCTCCTCCGACACTGTCCTGGCCTCAAGATGTCTGGGAGGGTCAGATGTCTGGAAGGACAATATCTCAGTTTGTGTGCCAGTGTTTGTGTACTGTAGATGTCTGGAGGAGTTAAAACCAGACGACTGAGCGTATGACTTGTCAAAGGATGTTTGGTTGGCAGCGGCGATCATTTTTTCCTTGGCCCCTTGCCGGTGGTCTTGTTTTGCACCTTTCTTTTTGGGATGGGAGGGTGGAGCTTGCTGCGGCTGGGGTGAGGGAGACTGAGATGGTGACACAGCTGACAGTGGGGATGGTGGTGATGGAGACTCAGCAGTTTTTGCCAAGGCTACTCTAAGTTGATGTAGCTCTTCTTGGAGTTGAGCAATGGATTTGTCACGAACTTGAAGTTCACTCTGGAGATTTTCGCTGCAGTCTCTGAAGCTGTTCAAGCGTTCTTGGGTAGCAGCTGCCTCATCTCGGACCTCCTGGAGAAGCTTGGATGCAGAGGCACTGTCATCTTCCGATGAAGCCTGGACCTGAGGTAAAGAGACATAGGGCACCAAAGTTAAGGTTACGGGAAAACAAAAGTCTTTGTCCATATTGTTTAGTAGAGTTGGAATATTTCCTACTGTAGTAAGACACGTACCTGGTGCAATTCTCCCTTAAGATTGGCTATTGTCATCTCTCTCTCCTTTGGTACAAAATAAAATAACTTAATTGGGTAATAACAGAAAAGAATAGACATACAGATGTGTTCATCCTCTTCTAATAGCTGTAGTTCTACCTGTAGCAGCTCCTGTAGTTTGTCACAGCGTTCCCTGTAGCTGCTGAGCTCCTCTTTGGTGGCAGCAGTTTCTTCTTTGACCTCTCTCAACTCCAGGTGGAGTTCTGACACCCTGTCGTCGAACCCTACTGATGAAACCTGTAGTCATGGGTAGAATATATTTATATTTTAGAACCTAAAAGTAAATGTTTATAACAAGAAAGTAGAGCAATACTTTAGCAAATTTATCATACTGCGCATTTGTTAATGGAAATATTTTAGTTTCTTACCCTTTGAAGTTCTTCTTGAAGCTTTGCTATTAGGATTTCTTTTGTCTAAAAAGAAAACAATAATGGTCACCCTGTCATGCAGTTCATCATTATTCCAACTAGAAAAGGGTTGTTCAGTGTAATAGCCAACCTTAAGCTTCTGCTGTAGGTCATTGCTGATCTCTCTGTGATTGCTAAGCTGTTCCTTGGTGGACGACACCTCATCTCGGGCCTCCTGTAGCTCCTTCAGAATCTCAGACGCAGCCGGCTCTTTGTCTCCAGAAGAAGTCTGGTTCAGAGGTGAGAAAGAAAGCAGCTTGTCAGCATTAAAACTGTAGAAACACATGTCAGATATAGTCTGAGTGTGACTAATTATTGTGCAGGTAATGTAGTCCAAAGCAAAAGAAACCTGAACTATGTTTTCCCTCAGGGATTTAAGTAAGAAAAAAATTATAAATACGTACAGCTTTGCAAAACAATTCTAGCAACTGTTATTACAAAAACATGTTGTGATCCTGTAGGCCGGACACTGGTCTAATGCAGTTTGAAGCATTAAACATGTAAAAGTTAACTGCTTCCAAAGCAGCAATACAAGCTGAAGTGAATTCATACCTCTGAGGCTGTAAACGCTCTTTGTCGCCCGCCAGGCTTGGTCCTCATTTGATTGAGCAGGTCCATGAGTACGACCAGCCTCTTCTCATACTCCATCACCTCTTCCTCTGAGCTGGACAGCAGCTGCTTCTGGAGCTCCTGGTCCTTCTGGATACTGCTCAGGCCTACCTCTAGCTGGCGGAGTTTCTCTGTCAGTAGGACCACCTTCCCTGGAGAGCCCTTTCTGGCTCCTTGGAGCTCTACTGTTTGGGACAGTTCTGCAATACCAAAGTCTGGTATTTCCATTGGTGTATGAGGCTCCTGGTGGCCAGTTTCTTTGGTTATCTGGTCCTTACACTTCTGTGACTGATGTGATTCGTGTTGGACAGCACTCAGCTGAGCTTGACTGACCAGCACAGCAGCCACCCGGTCCCTCAGCTTGTCTTCTAGGTTCTGAACTTTGCGCTGGAGCGCATCTGCATCTTTCTTGGCCTGCTCAACCAAGAATCGGGAGTTAGTCAGTTCAGAGTCTTTTTCCCTGACACAGGCCTCAAGTTCCTGGATGTGAAGGCTCAGCTCCTTAACCCTGGAGGTGGCATTCTGCTCCAGAGCCTGGACCTGAGCCTGCACCACCACAAAGGCCGCTGTCTTTTCCCTTAGGGCCTCTTGAAGCTCCACAGCCGCATTGTCCGACTGCTCCTTTTCACACTCGGCCAAGGCCAGTCTGCTCTCCTGCAAGTGCCGATACCTTTCCAGGAGTGAGCCGTGCTCAGCTTTAATGGTACTCAGCTCTTTGGTGGCTTGGTCCACCTTTTGCTTCATTTCGTCATACTCCTCCTTACTTGGCCCTTCGACCTGGCTCTCCGACTGGCCCTTGAGCTCCTCGTCTGTCTCTGAAGAGTGCTTTCGCTCTATGTTGGCCAGTTCCTCCTGCAGCTTGTCAATGACTGCATTTAGCTGCTCCATCTCCTCTTCGCTGTTCCTCTTCAATCTCTGCTGCTCGCTATGCATGCACTCCACCTGGGACTCGAGCTCTCGCACTAGCTCTTCCCTTGCATTAATTTCCTGAAGGGAAGAACAGAGCAGTGAATGTTGGAACCAGTATGAAGATGAGGAAGTAATCCACCAAGACCACCTTATGCTTTATCGATAAACTTCAGAGACACAATTGTGCAACGACAGCATATCTTATTGATCACACATTTCAGATACATAATTAGTCACCATCAACCGGGTTACATTTTAAGTTTGCTAGTGTCTCAGATGTTTAATAAGCAAACTCCCACAGAAGCTCTTCCCTTGCATCAATTTCCTGAAGTGAAGGATGAAGCATTTTGGAACAAGGACGCAAATGAGGAAGAAATGCACCAAGGCCGGCTTATGATTTTCTGATAAACTTCGGAGACACAATTGTTCAATAACAGCATATGTTATTGATTATACATTTATGATACATAATTAGTCATAACCACTTAGGTTACAGTTTAGGTTGCAACATCTATTAGTGCCTCCGATGTTTAGTGCGCAAATTCAATGCAAGACACAACACACCAAAACGCAAGACAGAGAGTAAGAGGTCTACTTACCAAAACCTATTATTAAATGTGTTCGTTACAGCACAAACACATACAAATAAAATGAACTGGCTATCACGCAATACACATACATTAATCCACTACCACAGAGCTATACATATATGTGAACAGAAAAACACACGGTCCTTCTGTTTAACGTATATGTATATTGGGTTACCTTGTTATCGGGGGGTGTTTCCGAGTGTTGAAGTTTAGCCATCTGCTCATTAAGAAGCGCTATTTCCCTGTCCTTCGCCTCCATCACCTTCAAAAGTTTATCATATGTCTATGATTATGACGTGCTGGCTTTCAACACAAAACACCGACCCTTAAACTGGCACTAAGACAACATTGAGGGATCCTTATTTATCATTAGGGATGGGAATAATACCTATGAATATTACTTAAACAATTTTGACATTAAAGGGACAATGCAGATTTACAAGATACTCTCACAGGAGTTGTTCATAAGCACTACAAAAATGCTTCAAGGGTTTGGTACTTTGGAGAAGGCCCTATTCACACTACCACACAATTTAGTTTTACATTTGCCAAGCATTTACAAAGTACACACAGCTTTGTGCCTTATTGTTGCTTTATGGGAAGAATTGAAATGTGACCTACGAATAATTTCAGTTTTATTTTTTCAGACTGGTACTAAGCGAAAAGTAATTTTAATTAAAAGCTTTGCCGGAGTTGGTGTAGCAGTCTAAGCTGGAGGGTTCGAGGGGGTTTGAGCCCCAGCTCGTCCGTCCATCAAAAATCTGCTGTACAATAGCCATTACTCACAGCCCCATATTTGTTGTGTCAAAAGAGGCGAACTTCCCTTCTGGAGCCACGCCTGGCAACACTTTTTTCCCCTCTCATTTTTTCCCCCACCCAATTCCCACTTAACCTGCCTTGTTGGCAGCTCTGCAACTCATTGGACAGATCTGTGTGATGGTGAGGGCACGCACATGGTTCATCCAACCACATGTTGCCCAGCCGCCGACTCTTTTCACACTGCTCATTCAACACGGAAGCCTTTAGTCAGCTCATACACAGGATGAACATGTTCACCAACTATACTTCTACAATTGAATCCCGGGCACAAGGTTAAACTAAAAGCTAGCTTACTAACTAGCTGTTGCTGAGTTTGCTAACATGAGTTGCTGCAATTTTGTAACACAAGCAAATTTTTCCAATGTTGTATGCCAGTTTTCCCATCCTTATGTGAAGAAATGCATTAAGTAAAAGCAACTTGTTCATTTTCATCGACAGGTAATCAGAGTTCACCCATGTTTTTCTTTACCACTTATCTAAATGAATTATCTAAAAGCAATGTGGTGTCATGTTAGCCTAGCTGTGTTGTGGCCACGTACCTGGAGCAGGCTGTCCTTGGACTCCAGGTCTTCTTGCTGGGTGCTTAACTCCTTCTTCTGGATCTCCAGCTGCATGTGGAGCTGCTGCACCTCCTCGCTCTTGTTCTCCAGCTCCTCACGGAATTGCTCCAGCTGCTCCTCCAGGTTACTGATCTGGAAAGGCAGCGGGGAGGCAGGCTGGTCATTTCACCTGACTGAGTACCTGGGTTTTGAACCACGAACGACAACGGGGACCTTTCTTGTGTCCATAATTTGCTATTGAAGGAGACTGATTTAAGATAACGTGACAGATGACGTAGAGCCTCCCTCTGTGTACATCGTTAACGACCATGATCAAAACAAGTTTTTGCTTTTAAATAATGGCGATATAGAAGAGCCATTCCACCAAAATGTTACCTCTTTCTCTTTCCTGTCCAGGGCCTCTCTCTCAGTTTGTAGCTCAGTCTTCAGAATTGAGTCTCCAGGCTCGCTAACAGAAACATTCTGGCTCTTTTCCTCCACCTGAAACAAACATGCCTGGTTACCAACCAGTTATGTCCCCCCCCGCCATACATCAGGTACAACTGCTGCAATGTCTTGACGCATTACATCAACACACACTAACAGCCATGTGCTGTGCACTGATGGTACTCTCTCCTTATTTACACACACAAACACACAAGCATAAACCTGTGTGTAGCTTCTGCTACCATTCTCTCTATGACAGCACAAACACACACACGCGCACACACCAGGTTTCAGCCTTTCTCGCACCCATACTAATCACCTCCTTGGGTGTAGTATCAGCTGTGGCTGTCCTTAACACAATATCAGCTGTGGC
>JACXGM010013031.1:0-23404 GCA_016801145.1 Umbra pygmaea
GTACAGTAGACAGAGCTGGTTACAGGGAGACAGGTACAGTAGACAGAGCTATTTACAGGCAGATAGACAGGTACGGTAGACAGAGCTGGTTACAGGATGATAAACAGGTACAGTAGACAGAGCTGGTTACAGGGAGACAGGTAGAGTAGACAGAGCTGGTTACAGGGAGACAGGTAGAGTAGACAGAGCTGGTTACTGGGAGACAGGTAATTACACAGAGTTGGTTACAGGCAGACAGGTACAGTAGACAGAGCTGGTACAGGCAGATAGACAGGTACAGTAGACAGAGCTAGTTACAGGTATGAGAGGTACAGTAGACAGAGCTGGTTAGAGGCAGATAGACAGGTACATTAGACAGAGCTGGTTACAGGCAGATAGACAGGCAGACTGGAAGACAGAGCGATCAGGGGCGTGGGCTCCCACAGCTGCGCTAGCAGAGGTAATAAAGCTCCATGTCTCTAGTCAGTTTACAGGCTCTTGATGAAGACAATCCCAGCACCGCCAACAGTATGCATGTGTTTCTGAGTGTCTGGGTGTGTGTGTCTTACTTTGCCTATGTGAGTATGTGATTGAATGCATTATCTTGGGTGTATATTTTCCAAATGACACAGGGAGCCTTTTTACAGAGATGCCAGCTGCAGACACTGGGAGTTTGGTGACCTTGTAAAACCAGAGGAGAAGACACTGGGTGAGGATGTGAATGAGAGATATTATGTAGCTCACCAGGGAGATCAGAGGGCAGAGAGGATATCTTTAAGGCCTACAGCACCATAGTGGTTAACAAGGACATACTGAAGTAACCTATTTCTCACATAGTGCATTATTTTCAAATGGGAATAGGGTGACATTTAAATTTGCAACCATCTAATTCATGGTGGTTTACAGAGACGTGGGAACAAGACAGACTGATCCATGGTGGTTTACGGGAACATGGGGATGATACGGACTGATCCATGGTGGTTTACAGGAACATGGGGACGAGACG
Organism: Umbra pygmaea; assembly: GCA_016801145.1. Taxonomy (NCBI): domain Eukaryota; kingdom Metazoa; phylum Chordata; class Actinopteri; order Esociformes; family Umbridae; genus Umbra; species Umbra pygmaea. The sequence continues at coordinate 986 of JACXGM010013031.1, forward strand.
GACTGATCCAGTGGATCAGAATAGGATCTAGTGTCTATGTAGGATTTCAAAGGACAATTCATCAATGGAAATATACTTGCTTTGTATAGTTTACAGCACATTTAAGCTTGAGTTGCTTAAAGTTGCCTTCCACGGTATTAGGCCATATTTATGCCTGTGTATAGGCCTCTGGGTTCTAAACTATGTGAATATAGGCGCTGTCGGGCTAAATCTTATTTCTTTCTCTGACTTGTACAGGTTCATATTTTCTCTATAGTTCTACTGTGTCTAGAGGTAGGGTCCGCCCTGCAACCTCATTAGACGTCACTGTACAGCTCTGGTTAATTGACAGTCCTGGCACTGGCAACCATAATTCGTCCACTTTAGCGAACCATACATAAAACACTTTAGTGTAGATCCCCTATCTGATGCTAGGTAAGGAAAATGCTACAATAGCGGTGAGAAACAGCATCAGGTTTCAAGCTAACTGTCGTAACACAATTATCCTACTTAGATTGTGCATATACAGGCGTGTGCAAATGTTTAAATAAGGTTTATTGTATGAACAGAAAATGTGCAATATGCATCAAAACAAGAGGCGGAGCCTAACTTGCATGTTTTTTGATGGTGGGGGAAACCGGAGCATCTATATAAAACACACAGACACGGGGAGAATATGCAAACTCCTCACAGAAAGGCCTGGGACGACCAGGGTTTGAACCCAGAACCTTCTTGCTATCCACTAGGCCACCATGCCTGCCCCAAATGTGCATTGTATACCTCAAGCGACTCTATTTGTGGCATGTGTGCAGAAAAGGCTTCTTCCACATCACTCTCCTGTACAGCTTCTCTTTGTGCAAAGTGTGCTGAATTGTTGAAAGATGCAGAGTGACACCATCTGCAGCAAGATAATGTTGTAGGTCTTTAGAGGTGGTCTGTGGGCTGTTTTTGACCGTTCTCACCATCCTTTGCTTTTGCCTCTCTGATATCTTACTTGGCCTGCCACTCCTGGCCTTAACAAGAACTGTGCCTGTGGTCTTCCATTTCCTCACTATGTTCCTCACAGTGGACACTGACAGCTTAAATCTCTGCAACAGCTTTTTGTAGCCTTCCCCTAAACCATAATGTTGAAAAATCTTTGCATTCATGTCATTTGAGAGTTGTTTCGTGGCCCCCATGTGCCACTCTTCAGAGAAGGGTCAAAGAGTTTAACACCTTGCAATTGGCCACCTTGAATACGTTTTCTCATGATTAGATGCAACTGTATTTGAAGTTCAAGGCTTAATGTGCTCACCAAACCAATTGTGTTCCAATTAATCAGTGGTAGGTAGTTACAGGTATTCAAATCAACTAAATGACAAGGGTGTCCACATCTTTGCACCCTATTTTTGCTTTGATACATATTGCACATTTTCTGTTAATCCAATTATCCTCATTTCACTACCGAAATATTAATGTGTCCTTCATTTATTTGATAGATCAAAATGAAATTGCTGATCCAAACACCCAATTATTTATAAATGAAAATCATGGAAATTGTCAGGGGTGGCTAAACTTTTGTATATGACTGTAATATAAACAATATACTACATGTACACATCCAGACTAAAATGGTGGGCCAATAAATTGTTTTGCAATTACAAAACCCATGGACAGTAGCTTTAAATATTGCTTAAGTTAAAACAATTGGGATGTAACCATACTGTAAATGTATTGTAAATGTATATGTTATGATGAATGCAATAACTAAATTAGGCATGTAAATCAGTGACCATTCTACATGCTCCAGGGAAAAATCCTCATTCGTTCCTGATGTCTGGTAATTGACTTACACTGTATTAAATTAAGTTATATTAGAAAACTTTGTTGTATTGTTGATGGAGTAATCAAGTAATCAGGTCATATTAAGTGAGGCTATGAGCAACACAACAACTGATTAAACGAACAAACACACACAATACATGACTGTAGCATTCAGGCAAAGGGATTGATTGTGACTATATTATGTATTTGTCTGTTTGTGTGTGTGTGTGTGTGTGTGTGTGTGTGTGTGTGTGTGTGTGTGTGTGTGTGTGTGTGTGTGTGTGTGTGTGTGTGTGTGTGTGTGTTTGTGTACAGTATATACAGTATATACAGTTGTGCTCATAAGTTTTTATACCCTGTCTATCTGCCTGTAATTGTGAAATTATTGCATTGATTTTGACAATATGACTGTTCATGCAAAGAAATCTGACTTACGTAAGAATAGTGATCATATCCTTTGTAAACCATACTGACAGCAGGAATCACCCAAATGACCCTGATCAAAAGTTTATATACCCTTGAAAAAGGGTATAAAAAGATATCCAAAGCCTAGCAAATGCCAGTCAATCACTGTTCAGTCACTTATTAATAAGTGGAAGATTCAGGCGTCTCTTGATACCAAGTCAAGGTCAGGTAGACCAAGAAAGATTTCAGCCAAAGCTGCGAGAAGAATTGTTCGGGATACAAAGAAAAAAAACACAGGTAACCTTGGGAGACATGCTCTGAAAAAAGACAGTGTGGTTGTTTCAAGGAGCACAAATTGACAATACTTGAACAGAAATGAGCTGCATGGTCAAGTTGCCAGAAAGAAGCCTTTACTGTAACAGTGCCACAAAAAAGCCTGGTTATAATATGCCCTACAAAAACTTTACATGCCTTGCAGCTTCTGGCACACTGTAATTTGGAGTGACAAGACCAAAATAGAGCTTTATGGTCACAGTCATAAGCGTTATGTTTGGAGAGGGGTCAACAAGGCCTATAGTGATTAGAATACCATCCCCCTGTGAAGCATGGTGGTGGCTCACTGATGTTTTGGGGGTGTGTGAGCTATAAAGGCATATGAAACCTTGTGAAAAATGATGGCAAAATGAATGCAGCATGTTATCCGAAAATACTGGCAGACAATTTTAATTCTGCACAAAAGCTGCAGATGGGATGTTCTTAGACTTTCAATCACAACAATAACCCTAAGCACAAGGCCAAATTGACCCTCCAGTGGTTAGGGCAGAAAAAGGTTAAGGTTCTGGAGTGGCCATCACAGTCTCCTGACCTTAATATCGTCGAGCCACTCTGGGCAGATCTCAAACGTGTGGTTCATACAAGAAAACCAAAGACTTTGCATGACCTGGAGACATTTTGCCAAGATAAATTGGCAGCCCTACCACGTGCAAGAATTTGGGGCCTCATAGACAACAAACATAAATGACTGCACGCTGTCATTGATGCTAAAGGGGGCAATACACCATATTGAAACCTGAGGGTATGCAGACTTTTGAACAGGGGTAATTTCATAATTTTCTTTGTTGCCATGTTTTGTTTAATGATTGTGCCATTCTGTGAGGACCTACAGTTGAATATGAATCCTGTGAGAAAAAAAAAAAATCCCTGCTCACTCATGTTTCCTTTAAAGATAGTACTGTACATCTACCAATTCCCTAGGGGTAATAATAATAATAATAAACCTTTATTTATATAGTACCTTTCATACAAGGAATGCAGCTCAAAGTGCTTTACATCAATAAAAATGCAAAAGTTTGAGCACAAGTATATATAAATATATGTATATACATGGAAATGTATGTTACTTACTGTACATTGTCAAAGTATAGCTACATGAAATAATCATTAGTCAGGTCAATGGTACTGTAGACAGAGGGTCTGAATGAAAATAATATAAGATCATTTTTATAAAATTAACAGCTACTACAGCAACAATAGTAATGATAATATCAATAAGATTATCTTAGAAATGACATGAGGCCACATAGTGTATTTGTCTGCCAGATAGGCACAATTACTTTTTTCCCCCAGTACATATTTTAATTTCTCATCATCTGATGTTTTCAAATGCAATGTATTGGTTGTTCGTTTTGGTAAATAGCATTTCTCTTAACTCATAGTATTTGTCACAGGAAATGCATTTATGTCTCCACCTCCCCCTGGGAACAGAGTGAACACAGCCTGTCTTCTCTTGGAAGTCAGGTTTGTATGTGTCGGCCAGTCTCTATGGAGAGGTTGTGCTCACTGAGTCCGTACATTTTTTAAGATTTTCTAAAGTTTTCTATCATTCATAGAGGTCAGATATTCAGCCACTGTGTGTTACTGTGTATTGTAAATTTAGAAATAAATAACATAGATGTTTACCCTGACATTTAGTGTTTTCTAAACAGTAAACATTTTTATTTTTGTTTGGTTATAATCTGTTTTGGCCAGATTGTCAGAGTTGTTTTGGTAGTGATTACTAAGCTTAGCCTCAGTACCAACTGGATGAGGGACATTTTGCTATATTCATTTATTAGCTTTTGAGGGTTTGTAACGGTAGGACTGGGGGTCACTTGTTTTTAGGTGGTTGTAAAATTTGATCACTAGTTTTTTATATTTATTATTAAGGGATATTGGCCTAATTCTGCCCTGCATGTATTATTTCGGGCTTTACTGTGTACTCTAAGGATACTTTCAGTTCATTGACAGCCAGGCTGAAGTTACCTGTAGAACATTTTTACGCCTAGAAAAGAAAAGGCTTTAGTGTGTTCCATTCTATGTCATGTATTCATGGAATTTGGTTCTTTCTTGGAAAACCATAGTATTTGTCTTCTTGAAATTAACTTTTAGGCACCATGTACTAGAAAAGTGATGTAAGATGTTCAAATGATGTTGTAGACCCTCTCTCGTAGGAGACAGCAGAACAAGATCATCTGCATACAGCAGGAATAAGACCAGGTGCTGCGGAATTTTCTAATAGATTTGCTCATTAATTGATGTAAATGTTAAATAGTGTAGGGCTTAGTCAACAGCTTTGTCAATCTCCCTGACCCTGAGTGAAGTGGTTGGCTTCTATGTTTCCAAATTTGGTTACACATTTACTGTTTGTATACATAAATTAAAAAAATCATATGCAAAGTTTATAAAGCAGACCTTCATGGAAAATGGAATCAAATGCCTTTTCAAAATCAACAAAAGCATGATAATGTTTTGATTTTACTTTGGTTTTGGTGTACATGGACGTCAATAAGAGAGTTTAGGGTAAATGTGATCAGATGCACAATCATTTGGTAAAAATCCAATTTGGCTTATGTTGAGGACGTTGTGTTCAATAAGGAAGGCTTGAAGTCGTGAATTTAAAATGGTACAAAGTACATTCCCCAGGTTACTGTTCACACAGATGCCTCTGTAATGTGTGTGTTGCAAACATTAAAGATTGGAGATATGAAATAGCCTACATTGAGTGTTAGGTTAAATAATTTTAAGATGGACATTTTGGGTTTTTCAGAACTATGTTTGATCAATTTGTTCAAGATATTATCTTGCCCGCTGTACTTTTTCACTTTGAGTGATCAAATATTTGTTTTCAATTCCTGTTGAGAGATGGGGAAGTCAAGTGGGTTTTGGCTATCTTCTGAATCTGATCAATTCCATTTTCTTTAACTTGTGATGGAAATGTTTGGTCACTGATCCTGTACATTCAGGCACTGCTGGATATAATGTAAAAATGTATAGATAATAAATTTAAAATTATTACAGTAGTTAATATCTTTCCATTTTGGATTGCCAATTCATCTGGGTATTTTTTAATTAATTTAGGACTCCTCGATTAGACAAAGATGTTTTCCTATGTACATTCTTTTTGGTAGTGACAGTATTTTTGTAATGTTTCAGAGTCTCATCATGCTCAAGCTTCAAAACTTGGTTTGACAGTAAATGCATTTAGAGAGAAAGGGTCTTTGTTAGTGATCATATATGGTAATCAACTGTGCTACTATACCAGGAGATGAACAGTACGTATGTCTTCCTAAAGAGTCCCTCTTACCCTACCATTGACAGTGTACAGACCCAGGCTTTGGCAGAATTGAAGCAGATCCTTTTTGGTAAAAAAGTTGTCTCCCTGAGTATTGCTTGTATCAGAAAGTGTTCCCGTCATGGCAGTAAGGTCCCCACACAACAAGACATTACCTTGGGCTTGAAATTGGCAAATCTATAGTTCAAGATTAAAGAAAAAGTCATTTTGTATGGAGACTTTGAGAGCTGTAAATAAATGGCACAGAGAAAGATTTCTCTCTATGAAAGGATTCATTCTTTTTGGATTTTTCAATTTTTAGAGTTTGTATTGATTCATGAATTTCCAATTTGTACCAAATTATAAATCCCCCAGAGTCTCTGCCCTGTTTGATGTTTTTTGTGACTGTACAATGACCTCTGTAACAATAGGGACAGTGCATGGATGATTCAGCTCTGCACCAAGGGAAAATTAAAATGGTCATATCTGTTTTATTCGTCATTTGAATGAACTCAGGGTCTTTACTCTTCAGGACAAAGGCTGAGGACTAAACTCCCTGTAGATTCCAAAAACTAATGTTGTCCACCCATTCCAGGGACCAATATAGATGTTGTGGCATGGAACATGTATATTTGGACTATTCTCGTTTTTGCAATGCATGTGTATAATTGGAGTTTATTTATGGGACATTGGCACCACACACAGAAGAATGATGGGTTAAAAATAACCCAACTTTGGTTGTTTTATAACCCAAACCGCTGGATCAATATTGCACCGGACCAACAGTGGTTAATTTGAGCCAGCAAGATGGGTTGGTCATTTTTAACCCAACAGATAAATATTCTACCCAAATGCTGGGTCGGATTGAATACAATTCTGGGATGATTCAACTACATATTTGTTATATAGGTTGGTAACTCGTTAGTAATTGAAATGGGCATGGCACACCTGGTATTAATTATATTAAGATGTCTTATAGAGGGGGTGGTGTTCAGTCAGTTTTTTGGCCAACCGTTATAGACAGTGTTGTTCCATTTGATATGGTTAAACTGTTAAACAACAGAATAAGCATTAGTGACCAGCCTCACACTCCGGTACAGTTCGTGGCGGTATATACACCTTAAGTTGGTTGTGAGCAGTCATTAACTCTGAAGAAGAATAAGCATTATATTGGTGTCTTGTTTTTAATTTGATGTCACGATACGCTCCAACACCAGATTCATTTTTATAGATACACTTTTTTTCCTCCCAGTTTCCTAGCCAGGCAAGCTGCATTTCAGCTGCTGATTTGCAGCAGAACCCTGGGACAGCCCTACAAGCAAATGTACACCAGAATAGTGGACTCTCACTTGCTGGAATGAAGACAGAGTATGAACTTTCCCAAATGGGAGTTGTCAACTCATATCTGCAATCAGAAGAATCACAGACGCCTGCACACAGCTACATTTTCCTACCAAAATGGTATCTAAACTGGAACTGTTTTGTCATCATGGATGCAATAAGTCAAATGAACATGTTACACTTACTTTTAATGCTAATCACTTAAAATGGAATGAATGGCAGTGAAATAACTAAGTCATTGATGTACCGTACATGTACAAACACTAAGGCAAATGCACAAAACAATGTACTTGCAGTAGAGACTGCTGGGAAATATGATCAGTATGTATTGATTTGTAAATGTTTTTAACTTTAATAGGTAACGCAACACAGACAATGTGAATTAGACATATAGTGTACACAAACCTTTTATTATTTATTTGCCTCGCTGGATGACCAGTCAGGTTCTCTGCTGTGACGAGCGCTCGGTGTGTGGACTCTGGTGGACGTGGACTCTGGTGATGATGTGATGACGTTCGAAGCAGAAACAACCCACGTGCTGGGTCAACCAATGTATGTTGGGTTGATGGATTTTGACTCAACGCATGAGTTGCACAAAATAACCCAACTTCCATATAAATAACCCATAATAGGTTAAACATTTCATAACCCAGTGGTTGGGTAGATGAAATAACCCAACTGTTTTTAGGGTGCACCTTCTGAACACTAAGGTGTATGTGTTCCTTTACTCTTACGTGTATCCTGGTTACGCAAGACCACAGTTGGGTGGTTAGTAATCAAGTAAGCTATATGAAAGCGGTGTGCATCATTGATGGTTACAACCCCTGTCTATATTGGAGTTCAACTTTGATCTATGCTACATGAGCTTGATGTACACTGTCGCCGATACAGCATTTGTATTCATGAGTGTTGATTCAGGAGGCAAAAACCTATATTTGTTCAGAGATCGATTCCTGTGACCACTACGTCAATGCGTTGTAATTAATTGTCCTGATGAGGTGATAAACATTGAAACGATGTGAATATCTCATGCCGATTAGTCCATGTAATGTACTGAGTGTTGGAAGCCTTGTAATAATACTCTGTAAAAAGACACTTCTCTACTCAATCAAATTAAGGCACCAAAGTGACAAGAAATTTTATTAGTTAAATATTACTCAATAAAATTGTGTTTGGTAATAGTTCATTTAATTTTATTGAGTAATGTTTAATTTATAAAATTGCTTCACTTTGTTGCCTTATTTTTTTTATAAATTTATTTATAAAGATTGACAGGGAAAAAAAATAACAGTAAAGATAATGTGTCTGCAAATATATCAATACATTTGAACAATTTTAACCCCCCCAACATAATCCCCGGCACCCATACCACCCTCCCCTGCTAACCATGATGATTCTATCGATCACTCCATCCCAGAAATCATTTGAAAATTCAAGACCCATTTCTTGCTCCCAAGCAGTTTTAGGTATATTAGTGGAGTGCTTATCGCAGGCCTTAATTTTATTGAGTAGAAAGGTTTCTCACTTTTTACAGTGTAGATTATTTGTGTTGGGCATCATAGTTGCCCTAGTTTAAGTAGAAGCTACAATCTGCGTATGTTTATTGTTTTGAAGTGTTTCGAAATTAACTCAAGAACATTGCACCCTGTATCTGAGCCCGTATTTATTAAGCTTCTTAAAGTGCCATTTTAGGCCTAAGTGCTGAAAATTCACAAAATGTACTCCTACTCTCAAACTTAAGTATAAAAGCAAGTTATCAAATTTCCTAAAACTAAGAATCACTCTTACTCTCCCAGTTATTTAAGACAGCTCGTGAGGTCTCTCAAGTGGTTAGGAGTAGCCAGTAGGGGCTTGTGATGGCACTGAGGAGACAGAGACGTGCAAAAATCTTTTAGGAGAGGAAGAATGTTTTTGAATTCTTTGACGATGCACAGTTAATTAAACTGTAATATTTGGACATAGCAGGCATAATCTTCGTCAGCGACTGAGTGAGGGACGTAATTTCACCAGAGCACAGCACACACAGCAATGCATTTTCAGATTAATCGAAGGTGGTGATGACGCTTAGTTTCCTTGCAACAGGAAAAATAAAGCAATGCAATGTTGATAATTTGGGTTGTCACAACCATCAATAAGTCGAACTGTCATGGAAACAATTATGGCACTTACAGCTCCAAACATTGAGATACCACTCTGCTGGAACTGCTAGTGTAGCTCCTCTGCTCACTGCATCCTCCTTCAGCTTCCCCAACTGTGAACAGAGAGCAGTGTTGTCTTGTGCTAACCTCTTGATGGTCTGGTTTAGTCCCTCAATACCTCCCTGGTTCTTCTGTTCTAACCTCCTGATGGTCTGGTTTAGTCCCTCAATACCTCCCTGGTTCTTCTGTTCTAACCTCCTGATGGTCTGGTTTAGTCCCTCAATACCTCCCTGGTTCTTCTGTTCTAACCTCCTGATGGTCTGGTTTAGTCCCTCAATATCTGGTTCTCCTTTTTCAGTACATCTCTGAGCTGTTGGATGATATTGAGTTTGGTGAGGCTCACATCTCTGAGCTCTTTAAACTCAATGAGGAATCCCTCAGCTTTTATTTTGTATATCAATTGCAAATGCTATTCCTCCTATAACAATGTTGTCCATATGGAAGACTAGGTTGTTCTTTACTCTTTTGTCTGTATACATGTATGTCATATAGTCCACAAAGAGTGTTTCGGGATTTTGTAAGAGAGTTTTCTCTTTATGTTTTGTCTTTGGTTTTGTATTGCAGCCTTCTCTGGATATCCTACTGCTCTGCATTTTGTTGATTTGGTTTCCATGGTGATCTCAGATTCTCAAATGTCAGATGCAGTTTGTATGCTAGCTTAAGTAATTAACTTTTTCTTAGAAAATATGTGTGGTAAACACAAAAATTAAAAATAATTCTGTGCTAGATTAAGGATTACCAGCATATATTCTAGTTTATCTCCAGTGAAACTGATAGTTCTTCACATCACTTAGCTCTTTTCCATTACAGCACCACGCCAGTCTGCATCCATTATGTATGAGAGGGTGTACTCATCCACAAATGTCCCGCTGGGTAGTGCACCATACCAGTCTTAATCAGAGGAAAAAAAAAAATGTATAGTACTTGTCCGGGACCAACGCGGGTTAGTGGGTGGGGTCACAAACTGAGAAATTCAACAGCCAATGTTCATATGTTTCTTTACTTGAATTGACACATTTACTTGAGGATTATAAATAAAAAAAAATCCCTTTAATGCACTTATACCATCATTACATTAAAAAAGTAATGGGTACAATGGATTTAATGATTGTATTTCCTACTTTTCCGTTTCAACAGGAATTGTGTCAATCACAGGTCCTTCTTTGATAACAGTTGTGAATTTTAGACGTGACAAAACATTACATAGTGTAGGATTATCTAATTTCTTTTTTTCATACTTTTTAAATATCAATAAATAGGTTTTTATAGCGTTATAAGTGCTTTTATGAAAGAGGAAGTAGCCCTCTCACCAGCAAAATTCTACACCGCCTATTCTCTACTTTAAAAACTCAACTATGGAAACAACTCTGACACGTCATAATGATGCGAAGCAGCGCGGCCCAGCGCAGGGCACTAAAGATGTGGTCAGTCGAAAAGGGGCATTAGTTGCAAAGGATTTACAGTATATCCAAGGCTCAGTTAGAAGCTATCTTAGCTTAGAGGATATCCATTCCTCAAAAAATATCTTTGAAATCAAAGGACTGATGTTTAGGATTTTTCTGTTTCCTTTCCTTTGTCTTATTAGGTTGTGATCTTGGTTGTTATCTATTTCAATTGTTTTTTTATCTAAAAATAAAACAATTTAGGAGATCATCCTGTTGTGCCATTCCACTCTTCTTCCACTCTAACATTGTCTCTCTGTATGTCTCTCTTTGTCTCTTTTCATGTCTGTTTTTATGTCTCTCTGCATGGGGCAGCAGTGGCTCAGTGGTTCAAGTAGGTTGTCTAGCAACCGGAAGGTTGGTGGTTAGATCCCCGGGTCCTTCTGACCAAGTGTCAAGGTGTCCATGAGCAAGACAAATAACCCCAGCTGCTCCCGACGAGCTGGCTGGCGCCTTGCATGGCTGACAACGCTGTTGGTGTATGAATGTGTGAATAAAAATGTGCTATATAAATGCAGTCCATTTACCATGCATGTCTCTCTGTATGTCTCTCTGTATGTCTCTCTGTATGTCTCTCTGTATGTATCTATCCCCTCCCCCAGTGTGTCTGTCTCCCTGTGTGTGTTAACAGATCCAACGAACCTCTCTGTCATGCATGGCCTTGGGAATCCTCTGTGGCTTTAGGGCTCCAGCCGTGTCAGACAGCAAAGGCTCTTGTGGATCCTTGAAACTGAACACACACACAAACTCACACACTGTTCATCTCTTTCCACACCGGTTGCTGGCCAAACAGCAGGGTCCCTAGGCTGTCCCACGGGTCAGCTCCATCTCCATGTGTGTGCGTAGGCGTATTTGTCTGTGTGTAGGCGTGTGTGAGTGTTCTCCCATGGGTCAGCCCCACTCAGCTCCCAGGATGCTTTGATGTGACAGGACAGAGAGAAGGGTTGAGTGCGGACGTCTTGGCCGTCTGGACTGGAGGGCTCTGCAGGAAGTCTGGAAGAGGAGTGTAGGGGGGGTGATTTTGAGGAGTGATTTGGTGTTTGGAGGTGTGGGCATTTTTTTGTTTTTGAAGTTTGTTTGCTTCTTTTCAGTCATCTTTTTCACAATTTTATGAAGTCAGTTGAGAACCGATTTTCATGGCCTTTCCAAAAGCACACAGTTGCAAGAGGAATAGCAATACCAAATTTAAAAACAGTGTGTATTAAAGTGAAGAAGGGGGCAGGCTTTTAAGTCAAAGGTCACAGTAAGGTCAAAGGGCAACATCCATTCCTCCTTTCTGTCGGTTACCCTGTTGTCTGCTGGTCACAGTCATTATGATTCGGTTCTTAATGATGCCATTTTTGAAGTCCAGTCTAATGCTTCTTTATCATGACATTTGTCCTGTGTCGAGCATCAGGTCAAAAGAAATATGGGTTGGACGTCTTGTTTTCAAAGAAACTGCTGCAGCGATATGGTGCAGCGTTCTGGGACTAATCATTTTCCTTTGATTACAATGCAATATGAACATATTGTGAGCATTTTCCCAGAAACTGTCTCTAGGTAAGATACAGAACATGTAAATGAGACACTCACATGGAACAGAACACAACCACACAAAATCAAAGCCACAGGGACAAAAATGTTGTTGCTCACAGAAAAGAACTGGCCGTAGGCAGACCTAGAACACTACAGGGTCATGGAAAAGGTCAGGCTATCTGTAGCTATGTTTGTCAAGTGTAAGAGATCTCTTATTATCCAAACTTTATTCAAAATAATACCTATTATACACACATACATATTCCTGACATTGTACACTTTTTTGAACCAGGGTCCATAGATGCAATGTACAAAAGAGGCAACCATGTATGACACAGGCTCACAGAGGTCTAGGATTGTGAAGATTGCTGAACAATTTAGGATTGGATAACACTACAGATTAGATAAGTCCAACTACTCCTCTGTGATATATGGGTTTGCAATGCAACAGTCATCTGCATCAGGCTTTGACATGAAATCAGTGACAGAAAGTAGCTTGGACAAGACAGTTGCCAAGGTTGCCAAGGACTCCTGGGGGTGCAGATTTGCACAAAGCCATTGTGTTAACTGTTAGCTCGTCGGTAAGCAACACTGCAATGCAAAACCATGGCTAGTTCAAGTAATCAGTCACAAACAACAAAGGAGCAGCGAATCAGTTTTGCAGACTAACTGTTGAAATATGCAATCCTGTTACTACTGAGTTGTGGTTTTCTCATCTAGCTAGCATTTCTTAAATGTATGCACTAAGGGTATTTTCACACCTACCTCATTGGGTCCGAGGTTTCAAACTTTTCAGTTTGTTCCGAACCAAAATTGCAGTTGAGAAAGGTGCCTCGGACCACGGTCCGGATGAAAGGGCCAAATTTTGGTCAGATCAAAAGAAGTGGTCTCGGTCCGGACCATTGTAAATAAACACAAACGTTGGTTTAAACCTTGGTACAGACTTTTAGGTGTAAAAACGCCCTTAACCCTCCAGGGTCTTGGGGAGCTTAAGTCCACCTGGCACAATGTTGACTTTTTGGCCTCTGGAAAGGTCATACTTTGACCTACAGGGAAGTGCCTTATGGTTTTGGATTCAGAAGACCCATGGCTACAACATGGATGAATGTAGTCAAACATCCTGGGTGATTGAGTTATATTTTTTATAGTTATCCTAAAAAAATTAAAGAATATCTGTTTTTTTTAGGTGTAAAAGCATGTGAAACATGATGAATAACATGATGAATTACAATAATATCATTGTAAATGTGTTATTTTGTCATCTTCACTTCCTACTTCCTGTCTGTGATATTTTTAGTCAAATAGAAAGACCATTGTTGGCTTTGAGGTGCGATTTCCCCAATTCTGATGAACCCACAGAGATGAGCTACCACTCATTATTTGCATCTATTCTCCTCTTTCCAAAGGTATCAAGCTTCAGTTTCTAGCATGTAAGGAAAGATAATCGTGTTTGACGCTATAGAGCGTCACTAGACCAAGGAGGGTTAATGTAAGTCGCTCTGCAAGAGAGCATCTGCTAAATGCTAAATTAAAGGATCAATGTAAGTGTTCAGGCTTCACAATAATTTAGGAAACAGGGTTGTTTTCTAAATTAGCAAAAAATATGATACTAAAAGTACCTCTAGCTGTATTGCCACTTGTATAATTTTAGAAAATGTTAGCAGATCTTGATTATGGCTAAACAATGACGACAGCTAACCAAACAAAACCAGGAACTTAAATATATGTACTAATAACAAGTGATACCAGCTGTGAATGATTAAAGATTAAAAGAGACAATCTATTGGTTGAAAATGATAATGCCATGTGAATCCAAGAAGGAAAGGAGTGGGGGGTCTGAGGAACCTGATTAGGGGCGGATTTTCCGGCACTGGCACAGTAGGCATAAAGGGCGGAGCCACAGCCATGGGAGTAAAGGGGGGGAGCCACAGCACATGCATAGAGGGCGACGCCACAGGCACTTGCATGAGTGGCTGCAGACTGCACCATCACCGTCCTGGGGCAGGTTGCACAAGCTGGATGTAAAAAACCTTGCCTTAAATCGTAGGTCGGCTGTAGTACGTCCGATGTTGTGAGTAGAATTTACACCTGTTGCACAAATAAAAAAGAGACTAGTTATAACTCAGTCCAATGTAAGTATGTGCATTTGTGAGTTCAGAATATTCCTAGTGATAGTTTCTAGGCGGTGTTCTTTCCTTAATTACAATCCAACTACTGTAGATACAATTCCACTTATATTTAAATGGATCTCAAAACCCTGATGTGTATGTGAGATCATTGTATATAATAAATCCTGTTTACTAATCGTTCTGAGTTACAAAGCCAAGGTGGTTAGAATTCATGTGTGAGCTGTGCACTACGGCATAAAAAAGGTGGCAATTAGCATTACCATAACTTGTGAAAGATAACTCAAAATATATTCAACAGGTTGCATGAGGAAGGGCAGAAAAGTGTCAGTCTTAATAAGTATAAATGTTGAATAAGCATTAGTGTCAGTCTTAAAAAACATAAAAGTTTTATTTATAGGGATGGATTGGAACGCTGAAATTGACTGATCAAGATTTGTTTGTAGTGAGTACAGTAACGTTAGCTCTGCCTTAATAAACAATATTAGCTATTTCCAGGCATTTTATTGATACTTCTTGTAGTTAAAGCTGAAATTTGGCCTGAAACATATGCTATACCCTTTGCCTTGCAGTAATCTGAAAGGCTAGTTCAAACCTGATAACTGCCAACCAAATCAGCTGTTAGTGCACCTACTCTATAGCTGGTTATTATTAGAGACATTATGATTTGTGGTCGCTGCATAGACAATATGTGGGCGCGGTCCGTCCTTGCAGGACCGTAGGGAAATCTGACGGGTGGTACTCATGCTGCTGTTTCTTTACGGCTTTCCCTTGTGATGGAAACATCTGCCTTCAACAAATATGTCTTCGCTGCCTGCTTTTCTGTAGGTCGGTCATACTGTAACAATGTGTTCGGCAGCAAGGAGTAGCAGGAGGCTGAAGGGAAAATCGAAATGAAAATGTACTTTACAATAAAAACACATTCTTGGAGTATAAAATGCATCCCCAAATCTCATTTAGGGCACCAAATTGCCAGATCCGGCCATAACTGAAGCTGAAATCCCAAAAGCAAAAAAAACATCTTGACTCAAGCTAGTGACCAATGGGGTGAGAGTCAGTTATGTTAGAGCCCGCCGGTCACTCTCCATATCCCCCATCTAACTACCTCACTGTTAACTGTGAATACATTCACAACTGCCCCTAGCATCTGGGTTGCTACAGTAAAAGTCATTGTCCAATATAGATATTTACATGTAAGTAATTGTGTTTTACAAAATAGTTCTCTGCAAACATATTTCCTGAGATGTAGGGTACTCCCATAGCAATCTATGGACAAATAGCAGTGCTCTGTATTAAATATCAGTTGATAAAAGCACATTTGCTTCTGTCCCCGGTGCACATTTACTGCAGCAGCCTGGGTCTGAATCTGTCTCCTCTGTCATTCTGAAATCTTGGTCAATAAAAAGCAACACAATTTTCCCCAAAATATAGTTTTCAATATGAAAAGGAAATGCATATTCACAGAAATCTCTAGACATTGCCCTAACTTTCTCTTCTAGCTCCATTCATTTTCAATTCATAACAACATATTGATTGGTAAAAATACAATGTCTATATAATCTCTTTATGAAATGTGCAAAGTTTCTTTGTTTTTCACTATAGAATAAAAATGCCCCCCCCCCTCAAAAGCAATAAAGCCTGAAACCAAATCTCAATAAAATCTCCTCTATTCTCCACCATTTCTCAGACATCACGTTCTGAATGAGACCCGTGAAATCTCTCTGGAGTGGTTTCAAATGGCATACTATTCCCTTTGTAGGGCCATATTCCATCTATTGGTCCTAGTAAATTAATGTAGGAAATAGGGTGTTATTGAGAAGCCAGGCTCTGTGTACTGAAGTGGTCACGAAGAGTTCAGCCTTCTTAAAACAACACCATTTGGATCTGGTGTTCTGGTGCTTCAGTTGCTTGGACAAGTCTGTCAGAACGCTAGAGGTGAAAGGTGATGTTGGGTTGTCAAAATAAGACTGATGTCTGAGTAAGAAATCCGTCTTGACATTTATTTGTGCTTTGCAGTCTGATCCGGAACGTTACAAACACATAATTGATTTGATTGGAATGATTGTCCTTGTAAAACAATATGATTGGTTTCAGGATTTTACAGCAGTTGGCATAAAAGTACTTTGTTTTCTTCTCACAGCGTTGGTTCACAAGTTGTGACTGCCATCTGGGGGTTTGTGTATGTCCCAAAATGGCTCACTATTCCCTATTTAGTGCAATACATATGAATTTTAGTAAACTATAGTATATGGCAAATTCCTGCATTTTGGCCAAAAGGCAATCACCCAAATTCCACTCCAAATCAACCACAATCCAGAAACCATTTCACCCACCCCATTGCTCTATTAATGTAACAAATCAAAAGAGCTGTTCATTTTTTAACTACATAATGTTAGAAAACGTCTGACCAGGAAAGAATGCTATGGGGCAGAAGAAATTGTAATTAATCTTCTCTTTGCCACTACAATCTTTATTTAACTTGAACCATTGCTAGCCAAAAATCTGTGGAAATGATAGAATGATAGATGATAGAGGTAAAACACATGCCCCAATGCATCATTATTGTTTTAAAGAAAAAACAAACTGAACCAGAGATTATCATTTCAGGATGAGGAACCGTGTAACGAAATTGGGTAAAAAAGAGAGTACTCCTTTAAGTAGATAGGCCATAAAAATAACTGTTCTAAAAATATGTGTTAGTGGTTAGGTTATACAAGTCATTCTTTTTCGACGTGTCTGCCCTGGCTGCCAGTGAAGGTCCATTTTGTAAAGAAGCCTCTGTTTGATGTGGCCGAGGACACAGCCGAAGGCCATGTGTCAAGGAGGAAGAAAATTTTTTGAAGAAAGAGAAAAGAGAGAAACTCAGGTTTTAATCCATAGTGGCAGGTGTGTTACACCTTTGTAACCCCGGTGGAGACTCACAACAGAGCTGATGACAAAGGGGGTGGAGCCCCATGCATCTATTGTAGCCTGGAGAACAATAGTAGGGCTGTGAATGGACTAATCCCTTTGGATGCTGACAGGTAGACCCTTTAAGCTACGCACAGACCCAGTTCTACCTGGGACGGCCCTCTGCTCTCTGGCAGGGGTGGGAAAAAACCTAGGGACATACCTGTCCAGCACAAGACACACACACACACCTACACAGACACTTACACACACACTTACACACCGCCCAAAGCTGGGGCTGAATGAGAGTCATCCACTATTGTAAAGGATAATATCATGTCCATTGTTGATGATGAATGAAAGGGGAAGGTTTGGCCAGAGGGGGAGCTGGAACTGGGCACTGAATCTCTACCTCTGTGTGTTCGTGTTTGAAAGCTATTTAACTATTAACTCAAATGTGTGTGTATGTTTGTGTGAAAAATACATTCAGGCTGACTTACAGTAGAAAAGTATTGGGAGTCAAAGTTCTGTTGCCCCAGAAAAAAAGGGAGTCAGGTAGATGATGATTAATTTACATTTTACTCATATAGCAGATGCTGGAATTTAGTGTGACAGAACAGGAACTCCTGGAGCAACAGGGTCAAGTACCTTGCTCAAGGGCACCACAACATTTTTGGCCTATTTGCCTATTTGGACCGGCAAGTAGTTCTGATTCAAGAAGATGATGATGATTCAGGTATTGTAGATGATGATTCAGGTATTGTAGATGATGATTCAGATATTGTAGATGATGATTCAGATATTGTAGATGATGATTCAGATATTGTAGATGATGATTCAGGTATTGTAGATGATGATTCAGATATTGTAGATGATGAGTCAGGTAGATAATGATGATGATTCAGGTAAGTTATGATTCAGGTAGATAATGACTCAGGGAAATGATGATTCCAGGAGATGATGATTCAGGTAGATGATGATGATTCAGGTAAATTGTGATTCAGATTGATGATGATTCAGATAGATGATGATTCAGGTAGACGATGATTCAAGTGTATGCTGATTTAGGTAGATGCTGAATCAGGTATATGCTGATTCAGGTAGATGCTGATACAGGTAGAGGATGATTCAGGTAGATGATGATTCAGGTAGATGATGATTCAGGTTGATGATGATTCAGGTAGAGGATGATTCAGATAGATGATGATTCAGGTAGATGATGATTCAGGTAGATGATGATTCAGGTAGATGATGATTCAGGTAGAAGATGATTCAGGTAGATGATGATTCAGGTAGATAAAAATGGTCTTATATGAAACATTCTAGAAGAGGTTGATTCAGGCTGAAACCCCACTAAACCCTTATTGGATGCACAGGGGACCATGGCTCAAACTCCTGATGGTCCAAGGACATCTGAAACTGTCATGTTGGTTTGCACATAGCATAGCATTTTTTTAATGGGTTTATGTTTTTATATCTTCAACTTCTAGATTCCATATCCCTTTTTGGGAGGAAACATTTACATTTTTATCATTTAGCAGACACTTTTTTCAAGAGCGACTCAGTAGTAAGAGCATTCAATATTTCAAACAGTAAATAGGCAAAAAATTGTGCTGGAAAAAGGATCATACAAATGAAAATAAAGCATTTTTTAAAGACAACAGATAATAGCAGTGGTAGACTAATTAATTTAAAGATGCACTATGTAACATTCCATTCATTTGTCCTGTCGGCCCGGATTTTACGTAGATTTTTCTTTTAAATGTACAGTAGGTACACAGTATATACATTTTTAATGAACACAGGAATAATACATGAAAAATACAACCAATTTCCGAAAATACACATTACTATTTCGTCGATAATATGCATTTGTTGATCGTTAGATATTGTGAAATGTAAATTTTGCTATTCTACTATTGTCTGTATTTTGCAGCCCAAAATCACATTGAATTACATTCTATGGGAACTACAGTATTTTGCAATACTGACATATGTGAAATATGAATGTATGAGAGGGTCTATATATTCATAGGGAACTTAATAAAAAAAACAAATTACATATATAATAAACATATGAAGATCCTGACGTAGCACGTAAATAGCATAGTTTTTGGTAGGGTGGAGGCCGGGAATGGTGGACGGGCCACTGGCGTATAAATCCTTGACTTCTATGCCGGAGTTTGCAAGTTCAAATCCAGATGGAAGCTGGAAGCTTTGTGGGTGTTTTGTTGTCCATTACAGCATTAGGGCTGGGCGATAATTCAATATATATCGTTATCGAGTTTTTGAAAATAATATCGAGAAGAATATCCCATATCGACATATCGCGATAACAGCTGGTTTTGTTCTGAAACAAAGAAACATCAACAAATGAGGAGTATTTCATATTGCCTGTAGTTCAGTTTTACCTGAAACTTCTGAACACAAATATAACAAGGTCAATCAATATTTTTTTGTATGTATTGTTTTTATTTATTTATACAGCAGACTATACACTTTGTCAAGTCACAGCAGGTCCTTTCAATATATCGTTAGGCATATCGTATCGAAAAAATATCTATTTTATATTGTGATATTATTTTTTGGCCATATCGCCCAGCCCTAAGCATGATGCAGACATTTAGGACATTATACATTTTTTCGTAATGTTAACCCTAATCCTAACCTTAACCTCAGTAACCACATGGCTAACCTTAACCGTAATGTTAGAATATAATTTTGAACGCTATGGAATGTGTGGAATGTTCTCGCATGAACTGGCAAAATGATACCTGCAGGTGCAACGTAATACAAGGAAAAATATAGCCTAATACCAAATTGTGCAGCTGAAATGTAAAAACACCCTAAATATGTTGGCTTACAACATAATTCATGTTTTCAAAATAGTTTCCTGAGAATGTAATTTCGGAGAACATCTGAGAGATACGGTAGGTATTTTGTATTATTTAAGTTGATGTTTTTAACCCCTGGATCCAATATGCTACAGTAGTTCCTAACATTTTCTTTTCCTAAAACACAGTTTTTGTATTTGTTTTGTACTTTTTGAAAAAGTTACATAGTGCAGGATTAAGTACTCATTGAACAGGAAGGTTTTGATGTGTCCTGAAGATGGGTAGAGACTGCTGTTCTAGCCTCCAGTGGAAGCCGGTTCCTCCAGAGTGGAGCCAGGATACAGACATTTTGACTGCATGGTTTAGGAGCTGCCCATAGGGGACAGAACACAGCCTTACCTGAATAACACAATAGTACCATGCATTCCATGAATAGACTATGAGATGTGTTTTGTGCATCAGTGTTAAATAAAATATCCCTGATGAATGCACCTTTCACTCGAACAGAAATCCAAAGACAACGGGTGAAAACAATGCAGTGTGGTGTAGTGTTGTCTGGAGGGAGCAGGCAGTCTATTGAGGACAGGTTCTGCTGTGAGAATAGAGGGTGTGGTAATATTGTAGGGAGTTATGATATTAGCAGTAGAAACAGGGCACACAGATATTCAGGCTGACAGACAGATGGAGAGATGAACAGCTAAGCAGGCAGACAGTGTGCCAGGCCAAGTCCTCTAAGGGTGTTGGTGAGCTACTGTAAATATTGTTTTGGAATTTACACTCCACCCTGAAACACCCTCTTACGGTTCCTCACCCATACACCACTGTCAGCATTTCTCCTGAGAGAGAGTACCAGGCAACCGCTCTACCCTCTGTAAACCTGAAACTATATCACCTGGTGTACAGGCTGGTTTGTCATCTACTTCTATCTCTCGAAAACACATTTGCGCGCGCGCGCTCTCACACACACACACACACACACACACACACACACACACACACACACACACACACACACACACACACACAGTCAGTAGCTGCAATGTTCAACGTGACCTTTGTGGAGTCTCTACAAGGTTCCCATTGTCTGTCCGTTTCCCTCTCAAGTCCAGTTCTCAACTTAACAAACTGCTGATGCCAATGATTTCCCATGAACACTCAAGACAGACATGCACAGCTTCAGTCCATGGAAACGGCCACCGCCTTGGCTTGTCTCCTTAAGATTATTGAAGTACTGGGCAATAGCAAATATTGTTACAAGCCATTCATAGTATATTGTCACATATATGTTATGACTTGTGTAATAGTTCTATTACCATTGTCATTATTATTTAAAATTCTTATATTGTTGTAATTCTTGTTTTTTAAGCCCACTGCATAGAATCGCCGTGCCATGTCAAAAATAATTTCTCTGCATAGGATGATGTATGTTATTCGATGCATATGATAAATAAACTTGACTTGACACACATGACATTATTCAAAACTGAATGCAGACCTCACATTAAGTTTAATTTTCATTTATAATTATGATTTATATATATAATATAGCACAGGATTACATTTTAACAGTCCAGTGTGGTTAAGGTTAGGGTTAAGGTTAGGTGTACGGTTAGATATATGAAAACAGAGAAAACTATGCTCATGTGCACATTCCCGATGTCATGTGAGGTCCTCCCTCAGTTTTGAATCAACCAATCAAATGACTTCTGCCTCCAAGGCAGATCTGCCTGGAGAACACTTTTCAATAACTAAAAGTCCTATGGGCCCCTGGCTCCTTTACAGCATTCATTTTCAAATGGGGGTACGCGTACCTCTAGGGGTATTTTGCGGTACTGTAGGGGAGTACGTGAGATTTATATAAAAAAAGTTAACTTAAAAAATACATACAAAATCATCCATGATTACTTAAGTTATCATACGACAATAAGTTCAATGAAACTGTAAACCACATTTTATATAAAATGTTTCAGTTTTAAATTTGATTGTAAACTGCAGAAATAAGAGAGATTTACGATGAATCACACAGTGCGGGAAACAAACAGACATTTAAATGGTCAAACTGTAGCAATACTACAGAAGAGAATGTGGCAAATTGAGAAAAAAGAATGCCAAAATGGAGCCAAAAAAACCCTGTTAATATCAGGAGGGGTACAGTAGGTTTTAATGGGATTCACAGCAACAAACGGCAACCCTCCCACAGTTTTGGCTAGCTAACAGCTTGATGAAACCGGCACACCTCCAGAGACATCTCAGCACCAAACATCAGTGTTATGTTGGTAAGCCACCAGAATTTTTCAA
>JACXGM010013032.1:7064-23540 GCA_016801145.1 Umbra pygmaea
ATCGAGTCAAGGAAACGGTACCCAAGGCTCTATTACGCTGGAAACTCTTTATGTCTTCAAGGCTCAATTAAGCTGGAAACTGTCTCTGTTTTTAAGGCTCTATTAACCTGAAAACTATCTTTCTTTAAGCGTGTGTGTGTGTGTGTGTGTGTGTGTGTGTGTGTGTGTGTGTGTGTGTGTGTGTGTGTGTGTGTGTGCGTGTGTGCGCGTGTGCGCGTGTGCGTGTGTGTTTGAGTGTTTGAGTGTGTTCCCCATTGATCTCTAATGCTGCTATGTGGGTCATCATAAGATAACAAAGAAGGAGGGAGCAAAGAAGATAGATAATTCATAGTTTTTGCTCTCTCGCATATTGTAAAAAGGCCCTTAGATCTATTCCTTATCTCACACACTAACATAGTTAGGCAGTCTAGTCACACATATACATTGTGCAGTAGAGCTCCTAATAACATTTGGACTGGAGTAAATGGAATGATATCTCACACTGGGTTTAATGTGTTTCCCTCCATTCCATTTATTCCAGTCCAGACCGTAATAAGAACCCATTGTCCTCAATTAATGTTCACCGGCCTCCTATGGTGTATAGTACAGTCTAACACAGAGTGCTCTTAAACAATTGCTTATACAATATAGTATTTCATAGGAAAGAAACAGGTAGGTATTCCCACAAACCAGGTACAGTAGGTATTCCCATAAACTACACGTGTTACGCTAGATGGCGATACAACTCATGTGTGGGCTGGATGCATCGAAGTAGAAAAAGAAGAAGACCGAAACCGGAAACACGCTGCTGAGGTCATCTGCAGTAAAATATAACAACAACAGATTTCGTCACTGTGTAGCTTGCTAGGTGGTTATCGTTGTTGTTGTCGTATTACAGCTGTGTTATAAACAGTTTTAGGAAGTACATTTTCTGACGCTTTATGGTAAGCTTTTAAACATCAGTTTTGGGGTGGAGGAAATATGCAGATGTTATCAAAACTGACGTCGTACGGTTTGGGCAATGTTACAGTACACTACTACAGTAGTTAAGCTAGTACAGATAATTACATTAATAACATTATGGTTAGCTTTTTAGCTTTTGTTAACCAGTTTAAAAGTTGACTTCTTTGGTATTCCTTGTAAATCGTTAAACTGAATGTTTTTTTCATCTTTTTTCTTCAATTAGAATTCCTTGCCCTAAGGATGAAGCAGACACAATCCACTGTTCACAATCTTCTGATCTTTGCCTAACAGTAAATACATTAAATATCTAGCTAACGTCAGTGGATTAAATCAGACCAACATCAGGTCTTCAGTATGGCACAACCGAGGGGAGTCAATAGCCTACAGTTCAACCAGGACCAGAGTAAGAAAGAATTTCTCTGCATAGGATGATGTATGTTATTCGATGCATATGATAAATAAATAACTTTGACTTTGAGACTAAAGCTTCCTTTTAATCCAGACAGCTCTGTTAGAGATTTACATTACTTTCATCAGCTTTGTTTTCATGATATGTTGTCATCTGTTTTCTCTGTATTGGCCATAGATTGTATCATAGGCTATATGCACAGCTCCACTACTTCCTGAACTTAAGGCAGCTCCTTTGTTACCTGTCTTACATTATTGGACAAATGGATTAATCCACTTGTGTTTGACCATTGTGACACACGTGGATTAATCAGTTTGTCCAATAATGTAAGACAGGAAACAAAGGAGCCCGTTTAAGTTCAGGAAGTAGTGGAGCTGTGCATATAGCCTATTACTGGATATAACCATGTGTGACGTCACCCATTGGTTTGTTAAGATCCGGTTTGGGTACTGTAATCGAATTTGCCGTTATGGGCGCAGACATCTTGGTTGCGGATGTGACGATTTTAGACGAGCAGGAGGAGTAATCTATGCCGCTAACTGATATTAATTGGAATTCTTACGAAAAACAGTATTAAAACTAAATGTAACGTTACTTACCAGAAAAAGTGAACTGCCAACTCATTTGAGTGATTTATCGTACATCCGAACGCCATAGGCACGCCCTAAACGCCCCTTTTCTTTATCGCTGATTTTAAAATCAACAAGGCCATAATTCAAAAAATTAACATAATGATAAATTGCAGAAGGCTTAAATCTAGCGATTGAGGTCATGTACTCATTATGAAAATTGTTATTACCTCAGTAAATCAAGTATATTATGTCTCTCATTGTCATAGACTATTACAGAAACCAAGCTCTTTTGCAACCAGGCGTATCGCCCCCAGCTGGAATTCAGATAGAATGCAGGTTTAAGGCACTTCCTCATTTGCGTCAATTTGCCAAACCGGATGCTCACCCTGTGGTATTGGCCTCTTTCTTCCTCAGGTTGTTTCTGCTGTGCCATGGAGACCGGTGTCAGGATCTATAATGTAGAGCCTCTTATGGAAAAGGGACACCTTGGCAAGTGGAGTTCAGACTTATCAGCTGTGTACATTTACCTGTGTTCGTTTACCCTGTCTGAGCGTTGCTCATGCTGAGTTTGTGTGTTTCAGACCATGAGCAGGTGGGCAGTGTTGCCCAGAGTTCAATGCTGCATCGTTCCAACCTTCTGGCTGTAGTAGGGGGAGGAGTCAACCCTAAGTTCTCTGAGATCTCTGGTGAGTGAATGCGTTTGAGTGGCTGTTAAGAGATGGGTTCAATTCTGTTGAAATTCCAGTCAATTCAGAAATGTAATTGTTTTCCAATTCCAAACAACCCTAATTGAAAAGCAGTAAAAATAATTGGAATTGCAGTGTACCTTTTGAATTTACAGAAACTCGAGTCGACTCCAACCCCAACAGCTATCTTAATTTCTTTGTGTTATTATTTGTGACAATATCTTTTAATAAATCATTTATCTTGTACGGTAGTGTTGGTCTGGGATGATGCCCGGGAAGGCAGGGATCCTAAAGACAAACTTGTGCTGGAGTTTACCTTTACCAAGCCAGTTCTGGCTGTGCGCATGAGACATGACAAGTAAGTGACCTTTCTGGAACATTGTCATGAACAAGCACCAACTTGTCATTGAGCCACCATCTTCTCTCCTTCCTCTTTCTCTCAGGATCATCGTCGTGTTAAAGAACAGAATCTATGTCTACAGCTTTCCAGAAAACCCTACTAAACTTTTTGAGTTTGACACCAGAGACAACCCTAAAGGTACACACACACATACAGACATACACACAGACACACACAGCTGGATATGTTTTTCTGTTTCAATCCCACCCGCTCTATCTCTCACTTAGGACTTTGTGACCTGTGCCCCAGTCTGGAAAAACCACTGCTAGTCTTTCCAGGATATAAGTGTGGAAGTCTACAGCTTGTGGTAATTAATGCATTTCATTTTATCGCTTATTCCATTGTTGTGTACAATGTTAGAAGCACATCTTCACATACCGTTGCAATGTCTTGTGGATTTCTAATGTTGATTCTCTGTTCTCCATAACCAAAGGCATTTAATTATAACAATATCATGGACATATATCCAAACATCCTCATTCTGTTCTGTGGATTTTTATTGTGTTTCACATGACCTCATCCGTGTCTCCGCCTCAGGACCTCTCCAACACTAAGCCTGGCACCTCATCTGCCCCCTTCACCATCAATGCCCACCAGAGTGAAATCGCCTGCCTTGCGCTGAACCAGCCTGGCAGTGTGGCTGCCTCTGCCTCCCGCAAGGGAACACTGATACGCCTGTTTGACACCACCACCAGAGACAAACTAGTGGAGCTACGCAGAGGAACAGACCCTGCTACTCTCTACTGGTACTGAGGGAGTGGGGTGCTGGAAAGCGTTGAGATGGAAATAATACTGGATCTCATCTTTTCTCTCTCTCGTGTTTCAAGCATCAACTTCAGTCATGACTCTTCGTTCCTGTGCGCTTCTAGTGACAAGGGCACTGTTCACATCTTCGCTCTCAAGGACACTAAACTTAACAGACGTTCTGCGTAAGCAAACAAGTCAATTTATCTGTGAATTACATTGTGCCTGTGTGTGTTTTTTTGCATATTTCGTGGCCATGTGATGTTCATGGATTTTCATGCCACTAGCTCCTCTCTTTTCTCCAGATTGGCTCGTGTGGGGAAGGTGGGCCCAGTGATTGGTCAATATGTGGATAGCCAGTGGTCATTGGCCAGTTTCACTGTCCCAGCAGAATGCGCCTGTATTTGTGCATTTGGGAAGAACACATCAAAAAATGTTAACTCTGTCATCGGTTAGTATACTCACAGTAAATCAAATTTATTTTCTGAAGGCCTTTTTACACCAGCAGCTGTCAGAAGATGCTTATACAGATATACTTTCCTGCTACATTGCAATGGCTCATATCTATTAGTTAATACATGTATTGTCCAAAGTGGGAATTCTTTGTACCTTTGGAATTCACATTATGCAATACTATTTACGTACAATTTCTCCCAATTTTTAGCCATCTGTGTGGACGGAACATTTCATAAGTACGTATTCACTCCGGATGGAAACTGTAATCGAGAAGCCTTCGATGTTTACCTGGACATCTGTGACGACGATGACTTCTGAAATGAAGAGGAGGAGGAAGATGAGGATGGTTGGACAGAGAGGGGGAGGGACCTCTGATGGCAATGAGGATGATGACGGTGATGGATGATGAAGGTGATGGATGATGATGATGGATGATGATGATGTTGTTTCTAGAGTCAGACAGGGAGGTGAACCCAAGACATTGTACAGGAAAAGTCTGTATTACATTGTTGTTTTTGTTGTAATCTAGTGTATCTGTGTTAATAATAAATCAATTTTACCCTGCAGGCATATCTCTAGTCTCTTTGAGTAGGCTGCATGCGAGAGGCCAGTTGTCAGGAAGTGTGGTCACTTCCAGGCCACTGTAAATAATTTAGACTTATATGAGCACTGATAGTTTTCACTGACAACAATTCATTTTAGGAATATCACATATAGTGGGCACGTCCAAGTTCGGAGCTGGTAATCAAAAAGTGTTTACAGCATAAAGAGTTATCTATCTAATTTACATGGTTAAAAATTCAGTTGTCCTGAAAAATCTATGAATGGAATCTTGGAAAGTAAACCATACTGTGGCCAGTTGTTGGAAGACATAAAACATCTACAGTGTTTCTCAAGTGTGAGGTGCGCTTCCTTTATGGGGCACGAGGATTCTGCCTGGGAGGCGCTGGCGGTGTTGCCATATCATCCAAATTAGGCTACTTTGAAAAAAAGTAGTGGTCACAGGCAGTGGGTTTTGGGGCTACTCCTAAACTTCAAAGCGGCTGCTGACTTTTCTCTGTCTGTTGCCTCCAATGAGATTGATTGCTTTGCCTGAAACAAACAAACTTTAGCAGCACGACCGCAGCTATGAGAAAGCAGACAACTTTCTGCGCTCACATCATGACAATTAAATGACGTCTTATTACTAGGATACCATTTAAAGGTACTATTTGTAGAATCTGTGTTGTAAACATGGAACTACTTTCACTTTTCTGCTGACCATCTTACAAATGCTGTAAAAACTATTCCTTGATATTTTAAATATCCAGTACACTCTGTATATGGGATAATGATTCCCAACATACACTATGCTTAAAATTCAGAAATTATATTACATACGAATGGCACGTGCACGTTGACAAACAATGTGGAAGCACAACTTATGTCCTAATCGAAATTGCTGTTCAAATGGCAAAATATGCACAGCATGGTGTAGAAAGAATTGTCCCATCTAAACTGCCATTTTTAATTATAAATCTTGAAATTAATGTTCTACAGCGTTTAGAAGCTGATCACTGAAAGAGGAAGCCATTGGCTGGTTGATTCTTATTTTCCACCCTGGTTTTCCAATCTCTGTACAATCACATGTATTTGGCTATTTAACATACAGCAATTTGCTCATCATGCATTTCAAATCTATTTACAATCAAATGTATTAAAATGTTATATTTAACCATAACTGCTTATGTTTATTCTGTTAGGTAGCGAGAAATAAATAAAAAATACATAAAAAATGCTATATATTTTACAACACATTTAGGAACGAGTGAGGCCTGAAAAAATAATTAACCAAAAGAAGGTCTAACAAAAAGGTTTGGGATCCACTGATCTAGAATAAAACTTTTTTATTTCCATTTATAAACAGTCTCTTCTGCTTTTTTATGTCGAAGTGAAACTGATTGAAATTAACACAGAATTGAAAGGACTACTCTGCGGTTGTAAGCTGGTACAGAATTGGCACTCTTACATTCATTTGCCAAGTATTGGCTAGAGCACAGTTGCAACAACATGTTTTCAGTGTCCGTTATAGCTTGTGAAATATTTATATAATTAATCTGATATTACTGAGAAATAATATTTTAATTCAACACTAACTGGACTTTCATTTGCTGATCGTTGGTCAGGCAAGGAATGTATCTCCGTTTTTTGATCCAA
Source organism: Umbra pygmaea (assembly GCA_016801145.1). Lineage (NCBI taxonomy): Eukaryota > Metazoa > Chordata > Actinopteri > Esociformes > Umbridae > Umbra > Umbra pygmaea. Next base: position 13,470 of record JACXGM010013032.1, read on the forward strand.
AGTAGATTTATTATCCAGTACAGTAGGTAAGGGGATATATTTGTGAATTAAATTGAAATCACACCACAAACTTTGAGGAGCATGCATTACACAGAGCGCAAGAGCAAACCTGTTTGTTTGGACCAAACAAGAATAATCACTGAAAAGAGAAAAAAACGTCTACATTCCTATAAAACAAAAATCATAACTAACACACAGTTTAGCCCTTAAGTTTTTGGGCAGTGACAAGTTTTGTTGTGTTGTGGAAAATAACCAGATGCAGAGGGAAATCATATGCAGCTGAGTTTATTCTTTATTAACGTAGGCACTGGTCGCGTCACATTGCGCGTTAAACAGAAACGGACCTGAAAGACCAAATGGTGAAATAAGGTGTCTGGCCTCCTTTCAAAGTACAGTTAGGGCATTGATGTGGCCTGGGAAAACAGGATTTAGCTCCTGGACCTCTCAACTCTAGAGTCAATAGAGGAGACAGCCTCCTGTCACCTTAACAATTAAGGGTGCCATTTAGCCTATGTGTAGACAGAAGACATTCTATGCCAAGGGATGAATTTAATATAATTCTAGTAATGGCATTTGCAGTCTTGCAACTGTCTGTTTATATAGAAAAAAAATGTTTAAATCGTTCAGTGACATGGCCACAACATTAGGTGTATAAAATGTGCATGTTCATTCATTGGTAAGAATCAAGAACTTACTGGTGAGCTCAGCAATATCAAATATGATAGACCACAGAAGACCACTATAGTTGATGGCCAAACAATGCTTTCATTTGGAAACAAATCCCTTTGAGGACTTCTCTTTATTCCTCTATTTGTCTTTTCTTTTGATCAGCCTGCAATTGATCAATGATTTACCTTAGCTCAGACCTTTGACTAAGTCCTAATCAAAAAACACTATATAGCAAAATGTATGGGGTCACCCCTTCCAGGGGTGGAGGAGGGATAATGGTCTAAGGCTGTTTTTCAGGGTTTGGGGTAGGCCCCTTACTTCCAGTGAAGGGTCATCATAATTTCCACAGACCTTGTGGAAAGCCTTCCCAGAAGTGGTAGCGGTTATAGCCGCAAAGGTGTGTCAACTCCATTGTAATGGTCAAAGTTTTGGAATGGGCCGTCCAACAAGCTCATATGGGTGTGGTTGTCAGGTTTCCACATAACTCTGGCTATATATACGTAGAGTATGTCTATTCTTCCTTTTCTTGGTCCAACATTATTTTCTAAATGTTTAAAAAACACGAAGGTAGCAATACATTTGAGTGCTGTCTTGTGTACATTGGCATCGGAAATCAATTCATAAGACCCCCATCAGATCCCACCAGGTCCATCCTTGTGGCACAGATTCATCTAATGTTACTTCCTGGATTGTAAAGAGAAAAATATTTTAACAAATTGGTAAATATTAGCCTAGTTACATAATTTAGCTAAATAATAGTGTTGAGAATTTCATTACAAGGAAAATTTCAAATGTCACCCGTTCTGCAATTGGTGTCTTAATAAAGTATTTATGATTGACTTTGACATTGAATGGCGTTTTGCTCATTAGCTACATCTAAATATCCATGTAACTCACTTATATCTGTCTGGATTGATGGCAGATGGCCAAGCAAGTGTAAGAAAGGACCCAAAATTTTTTTGTGAACTTCCCATTTAACCTTTACTAAACTGATGGAATGAGGAAGGTGTGGGAACAGTTCATGATCCAACACATACCACCTCATCTGAGAAACATGGTGGGTGATATACACTCTAACAATTGCTCATATCTTACCAAATGCCTCAAACCTCATTGGATGTCACTTCACCTTGCAGCAAGACCAGGGACATCACTTGAGATTTATGGATGGGGAATAAGGTTCTACTAGGGGAGGTCTAGGTTTTTTAATGGCCCCAAAATATTCACTCCTCCCTCAGCCTCTCCTTTTGTATGACCCTTCAAGATCAGTCTTGCTGAATTGATTACTATTGTGGGAATCATTATAAAAAAAGTTTGAAGTTAAACTGCAAATCTCATGAAAATCATCAAATGTCATCAAAAACAAGCATAAACCAAGTAAAAAATAAATTTTGAATTGAAGAGTTACGCTTTAACTGAAACCTTAACTTACAGTTTATTTCTTGTTGATCACTAAACTCCATCAGATCAGCTCCCTCAGCCCTGTCAGCTTTCAGCTTCTTTAACTCATTGTTGCTTGTTTTGACAAGTTATTGTTATTAATCAATAATGATGTGTTTAAATGCCTTGCTCTTAATAAAATATAGGTTAAGTTGAACCAGTGACCTAGGCTCCTCCTCCTTGGTGTCCCTTCATGACTAGATGATTGTGAGCATAGTTCTAATTTCACATTTACACACATTCAGTAACAATTTTTCATAGTAGTTATCACTCTTTCTGTCCCAGTACCTTTTACATTGTGGCGACGGCCTGTGTCTCCTGTGGTAGTGTGCAGCATCAGAGTTGTGTACAAACAGACAGGAACGATCACTGATTGGATGTACAGAAGTGAAGAGGAATTAGGAAATTATTCTCATTGTTTTAAATCAACAGCTGAGGTAGAACTTCTTCAGTATGCTCTGACTTCTATTGTTATCAGCCTTGATCCATTCATAAATCATACAAATTGGTCAGGAGACAAATCAAGACAGTGCACTTCCGGCCTATACTTTACCAGATACATTATATGGCCAAAGGTATGTGAACATCTGACCATCACATCCATATCAGCTTGTTGGACATCCCATTCCATATCCACAGGAATTAATACAGAGTTGCCCCCAGCTTTGCGGCTATAACAGCCGTCACTCTTCTGGCAAGAATTTCCAAAACATTTGGACTGTGTCTGCGGGAATTTGAGCCCATTCACACAAAAGAGCATTTGTGGGGTCAAGCACTGATGTTGGACGAGAATGCCTGGCTTGCAATCGCTAGTGTTCCATTTCATCCCAAAGGTGTTTAATGGGGTCGAGGTCAGAGCTCTGTGCAGGCCACTCAAGTTCCTCCACAGCAAACTCATCAAACCATGTTTTTATGGACCCTACTTTGTGCACAGGGGCACAGTCATGCTGGAACAGGAAAGGGCCTTCCCCAAACTATTGCAACAAAGTTGGAAGCACCCAATGTCTAAAATGTCTTTGTATCTTGTAGCATTAAAATCTCTTTCACTGGAACTAAGGGGGCTATCCCAAATCCTAAAAACAGCCCCAGACCATTATCCCTCCAACAAATTTTACCGTAGGCAGTATGCCGGTAGATAGCGTTCTCCTGGCATTCACCACACCCATCCATCAGATGCCAGTTATTGAAGCATGATTCATCACTCCACTGCTCCAGAGTCCAGCGTGCTTCACAGTGGCTTGTGGGCAAAGTGGACATCTAGGACAGAGCCGTGTTTAAAGTCACTGAGCTCTTCAGTATGAACCATTGTACTGCCAATGTTGGACTACAGAGGTTTAATGGGCTGTAACACCTGAACAAGATAACCAGTATGGGTCTCCACAAATCTTTGGCCATATAAAATACCTGTAAGTGTAGCTGGGAGTCTCACCTGACAGCCTTAACTCTCAACCATGGCAATGTTTAAAACAATACGTGTAAACTTAATTTAGTCTAATGAAGTCAGCCTAGCTACATACTTAAATGGTCTTTCAAAGAGGGGAAGCTCATAAAAATTGTCCATTTATTTATACACAAGGGCTAATAATAAAATTATGGTATGGATTCAGCAATTCTGGCCCTGCAATACTTATCTGGTTGAAACCAAATTTTCTGGTATTGCACACCCCTAGTGTTAATGTTAGACCAGTCTCCCCCAGGTCCTAGCATCCACCAATGTATGTGTATAGTGAATTGCAGAGCTGTATATATAGAGTTTGGCCAACTCAAATCATGGGCACCATATTGGATACCAAAGTCAGATGATTTTTACTATAAACAGGCACATACATGTTAGTATCAACGTTTGTCAATATGCAAAAGGCCCTTACGGAAATATTCCAGGGTATATTTACCTTCTATATTGTAAATGGGCCTCTAAAAAGGCTCATTGTAGTGAATGACCACATCGCTTAATAAGTCTCTGACCAGTGTTAACCTTTTTTTCTTCAGTCTCCCGAGTCCTGACGTAAACCTTTGTAGTTCATCCATCGCCGAGGACAGGTTAAACTTACTCGATGTTCTTTTGTGTTGTAAACATGCTTGTGTTTAGATAGGCCTATTTGTACGTGTGTGCCGTTGCGCGCAACGTCATTGTGCCCACCCATCTCATTAGGTGATGTTGATATTTAAATGAAAGTAATGAGTAAATTACTATAAAACAATATTATAGATGTTTGATTGTTGTGTTCTTTTGTGTTGTAATTATGCCTATTAGTGCGTGTGCACAGTTTCATGCAACTTTTGTATACTTTAACCACCTCCGAGGATAGTAGAGGTCACAAGTCACTCACACCTTAATTTTGGGGGTCGTGGACTAAAAAGGTTGGGAACCCCTGTCTTAGACCCCAGGCTATAATGCAAGGCACAAAATGGGCCTGGAATACATTACATTCAAAGTTGGTCTCGTGGACACAACCATGGGGCTGTAATTCCTACCCGGTTTATAGTTTATGGATGTAAATTTTCTCAAATTAAAGCTGACAGTCTGCAAATTAACAAGTTAATCATTGTTTTATGAAAAATCCAACGTTATGGAGTCAAGAGCAAGAAAAGGAAAATTGTGTCACATTCTAAATATTTACTTCCTCCGTAGCTAAGAGAGACATTTTAGCCTCAGATATGGAATTGCCAATGTTGTGGCTGCAATAAGGTTGCAGTGTGGACATGTTTTAAAAAATATATATTTGTGACCTAAAGCCTTGACATAAAGATGACATATTTGCTGATACATTTTGAAAGTAACTATAATTACAGAAAAAAGGAAATAAAACAGATATTGAGCCTTTTCTGACAGCTTACTTTCAAACACAGGCTTGTGCTGATTTGAAAGCACCTAGCAGGACAAAAGAATACTACACTTTTCTAGTTCTCTTCTGACTAGAACTGCAGTCTAAAATTATTTCAGGCAATAAGGTACTTTATGGTTCCAATATATTTTAAACTATACACATCCCTTCTACCACAGCTATCTCTAACTTGTCCCTCTTAAAACCTTAACTTTTTTGGCCATCTTTCAAAACACATAAACTAAGCTGCATATCAATTTACCTGCTGCCTAGCTTGTTTATGTCTGTAGCAGTAAGTATATAGGAAACGTTTCTGTTTCTGTTAGTTTTCCTTGAATACAGTGTTTATTTGTTTATATATGTTTTATATTTAGTGGTTTTGAGTGTTGTTCTGTCTCTTGCCACTGTATGAGAAAATTGAAAATGAGAACTGTTTTACGCGTTTAATTCAACTGAAATGTATACCAGTGTGATAAAAATATTGTCTGCAGGACTTGTTAGATCATTTGTGATGTCAAGAATGAAGAGAAACAGTATGTTTGACAAATCACCCCCACCCAAGTCACGAATAGAAGATAAGGGTGTTATCGTCTATGAATGGGCGAGGTTCAGTCAGCTATTAGCCTACAGAGTCAAAATACACTATTAAGAGAGCTTCATAAGCGTAGCAGAAGAATGAATATAGTTGCGTTTTATCTGGTGTTGCTGTTGTCCGGTCTACCTGGATCCTGGTCTGGGCAGGACAGGGCTGATAGTGCTGTGAAAAATCAAGAGCAATCGTGTCAACAGGATGTCAACGTTGTTCTAAGAGAGATGACTGCATCCATGGCAGAGCAAAGAGTAGAACTGAAAAACATGCAGACACAGCTGCAAACATTACAAGACCAACTGATAACCACTAAATCCCAGGTGGAGGAACTAAAACAACATAAAAAAGGTAATCCCAACCGCCGTGACAAAAAATAACTGTGTTATCAATTGAAAAAATGCAGGAGAGAGGAAGAGACCTGAATGCAACACTTTTTACCTTGAATATATTACCTCATCAAGCACCAGTTTCTAATAATTGTCATCAACTTAATGTCTTTCTAAGCATTTTGTTAAAGGAGTCATTATTAAACAACAACAGAATTATACAGTATATACAGCTCTGAAAAAAATTAAGAGATCACTGCAAATATTTTACTCAAACCCATTAAAAACCTCTACAATGTGATCAAGGGGAAGATGGATGGTCACCAGCCATCAAATAAAGCTTGATTTTCTTGCACCAGGAGTGGCATAAAGTCACAAAACAAAAAAGACTGGTGGAGAGCATGCCAAGGCACTTTGCCGTGCCTGGTGTGAATCCAGCAGAAGTAATGCACACCGCTGCGGCCAATCTACCGGATCCGGCAAAATGTGGATGCGGTGCGGTGGGTGTGTTGCAAGGGTTGAAATAATCCAACTTGTGCAGTGCTTTGCCGTATGGCACCAGAACCGGAAGTTGATATGAGGAAGAGCTAATATGTCGTTTTCACCTATGGGTTTATGGGATTGCAAGAAAAGCTTTGATGGCTCATTAAATAGATTTCGTCACACAAACTATTGTCAATGGATACTAAACTGAAAAAGCTCCTGCCAGTCACCTTGCTGGAGGAGGACACTGGTATGCAACGTTGTCCTCCATCTCGAAGATTGCGGAAGATTGATTACGATGTTGATTGCGGTGTACAAGTGTGTCTGCGTGACGGTGCCGTACAGTGATTTTTTGCAGTGCCTGCTGTGATTCCAGCATTACACTGCGAATTGCTCCTGCAGCAGTTGGTGTGCTGGTTCTCTCAGCTATGACCCTGTACTTGACCAGTAAACTAAAGGCATGTTCAACATGCTATTGCCCCTGAGTCTGTCCACAGCCTTTAATCTCTGACATCCAGTTCAGTCAAATCTCCAGCCTTAAAGATAAAATTATGGTTTCTTTTGCTATTCTTTTGCTATCGTGATGTACCAACTTCATATTCTCACCTACCTACATTTCTTATCTAAGCATGCCAGACATAAACATTCTACACATAATATACACAAAATCTTCAATAATAAATAGAGTGAACCCATTAAACTGTCAGAGATGCACCTGTTCATCAGAAACATATTTTCTAAACAATTCACAGAAAACGTCAATTTAATGTGCTTAAAATAAGCAAAAATTGAATTTGACTTGATTTCTTAAAATGAGATAAAAACAAGTTAAATAGTCTAAAATAATATGTAAATAAGACAAATATTCAAAATAAATACAAGCTCATTAGGCTTGTTCAGATTTGTTGTTTTTGCAGTGCATGCATTATTAATCCAGAACAGTTGAATTCACCTGGGGCATTCTCTTTTTGCAGCCTAATATACATCTCATCAGGATGACATCTGCCTGCATTCCAATCCAAGTTTGACATATAGAGTACCTCCATAGAAATAGAATGAATAGAAAGGCCATTGAACTGCTTGGCGTGGTCATTCGATTAGTACACAACAAAATGGCGATTGTTGTTAGTTGTCACGGTGACAACACACAAATCATTGTAATTCCGAAATAGGCCGCTAGATCTTTGCAATGGAATGGTTCACATAAAAATGGCTGCCCCTCTGGCCATTCTGCGTCATTGATTTGAATTGGAATGACCTTTCTATCCATTCCATTTCTATGAGTACCTCCCTGGATTCTTTATAAAAATAATAATTTGACAATAATTTGACAGAATAAGTATACCTAATCTTCAATCTCTAGTCCTTAAATGTGTATTTATTTTTTATTATTATTTAAGTGAAGATCTAAAATAGATCTAGTTCTGCATGTATTTATTATTGTACTACGTATAGTATTTATAACCAACTGTAATATGAGATTAATATGAGGTTCTTTTTAATGCAGAGTGGCCAAACGTGGCTTTTGCAGCATCTTTGGGAGTGCATGGGAACACTGGACCCTTCAATACAGACATTACAGTGATCTACAGAAACGTTTTTACCAACACTGGCAACGCTTACAATCCAAAAACAGGTGTGTTTACACTGTGCATATATAGTTCCTGTTCAAATTGATACATTTGACATGAGAGCCAGTTTGATTAGATTTGTCCTATAATAGAATTTCTTCTAAACATGCTAATGTACTGATGTGTTTTTTATTCCACAGGTATCTTCTCAGCACCAGTCAGAGGGGTTTACTACTTCAGCTTTTCTGGCTGTAACCAGTCCAGCAAACCAATGGGTCTGCAGCTGTATAAAAATGGGGTCAAGCAGGTCACTGTGTACAACCATGCAGGAGGATCCACCTATGAGACTTCCACTAATGGGGTCACTCTGGATTTGGAGGTGGGAGACCAGGTCTACATCCATCTCTTGGCAAATACCTGGCTTGCTGATAGTGAGAACAACCACAACACTTTCATTGGTCATCTGCTTTTCCCAATTACATTGTCAGGTCACTGTCAGTGCTGATTTATAATCTGCTCAAAGCATTGTTCATTAATGTTCAACATTAGTGTAATCAATAAAAAAGCAGCCATTAAATTCCACTGTCATCCATGTATTTCTTAACATTTGTTCCTACCATTTACATTTTCCGAAAACTATCATTGAACTAATTTGTGTATATAGATAAAGTTGAAGCATGTTCTTAAAACTAGACCTCTCCATTTTAATTTCAACCAGTTATTCGGAGAAGGCCTATTCTACAGTGTATCACACCTTGTCTTTACGGACGTGTACCCCTGTATCCTACTGCTGGTTTGCCCCTGAAGCTAAGCAGGGTTGAGCCTGGTCAGTCCTTGGATGGGAGACAAAATGGTGTTGGAGGGGCAGTAGGCGGCACTTTTCCCTCCCGCCCTGTGTAGGGTGCCGTCTTTAGGATGGGATGTTAAATGGATGTCCTGACCATAGACAGTATAAATGAATGGATGACGAGATGCCATTCATTCCTATGGAGAGCAAGCAAAAGTCAATTAGAATAACTTTTTCTGTGGTAGCCGAGTGTACCGCGCAGCTCATGCTGAGCGTGACAACGTAGATGTGACGTGAGCAAAGTGTCTGAACGTTGTAATTCTTCTCGTAGCTTTGCCAAGAGAAATATGAATCATTCCGAATCTTGCCTCTTGCAGAGAAAGGAAAGGGTGAGTAGGAGTTGTCCATGAACGTAGGAGCAGGAGTAACTTTTGGTAAGTATTCTGATGAATTATTTCATAATTTTGACTGTATCCCCCTGATTGCCTGTGAGCTTCTACTGGACTATACAGTAATTTCTCTACTGTGCGACAGTAAGTTGCGTGGTTATGACACAATAAATTGCATATTTTCACAAAAACGGCTGCTACGGGGCCATAACGTGAGATACATGGTAATGGAGCTTTTTATACATTGTCCAGATTCTTTAGAAATAAACAATGGGCAAATAGAGTCTGTAAATGCTTCGGATGTAAATCTATTTGCTGTCAAAGTGACCCCTAAAATAAATGGGAGTCTATGGAATGCTCAGATAAGGTGATAGCCAGGTAGCCTCAATCCACCCAGGGCTGCTAAAACTTCCGGGTCCAAGCTTAGCCCCTTGGTCTTGACCCTAATTTGGTCACTAGAGAGCCCATGGCACTCATATAAGAGTAGCTACGAGTGTGACCCCCGGTGTGGTGGACAGATTTCCAATCTGCAAATGACAATATGTTCTCAGTCAACTTGCCAGTTAAAAGGGTATGGGCAGAATAAAACATTATCTGGAATTGGAATATCACTGTGGATCTGTGGACATTATGATAATATTTATCACATTTAAGAGAGCTGTTTTAAAAAGATTGTCAGCCGGTTATTGTGGAAGTTTTGGCCTGCCTGAATGCCTGCCAATCACTGATTCATTGCCAATAGGGACAGTCTTATAGCATTTTTGGATTGATGTTTATATTCAAACTAATCAGTAAAATAAGGTATTTAATTAATAGAAATTTGAATTCTGGTGCCTTTATTGCACCAGTGATTGCACTTGTCAGATCTACAAATTTTGCTAGGGTCAAACATTTGTTTCCAAACTTGGAATTTCAATACACGGGATAAAAAAGAAATTGTACAGTAGAAATGAACACAACTAAAGGCATACCTGTCTTTAGGGCGTTAGTTT
>JACXGM010013033.1:0-23475 GCA_016801145.1 Umbra pygmaea
TGAACATAATTATTTGAAGGTTGACTTTTTATTTTTTTTGTATTACAAACACTTCTTTTATTGGTCAGATGAAATATGCTAATTCTTTGAGATAGGAATTTTGGGTTTTCATGAGCTGTATGCCAAAATCATCAGTATTAAAACAATAAATGACCTGAAATATTTCAGTTGGTGTGCAATGAATCTAAAATATATGAAAATTTAATTTTTATCATTACATTATGGAAATTAATGAACTTTATCACAATATGCTAATTTCTTGAGAAGGACCTGTATATATTATTGGTTACTGATAGACATTCTGGTAATTTTTGCAAATTTTTATTATTACTGCATTTTTGCAGTCTTGGCAGAGATTTTCACTGTACATGTAATAACATTTGTTTTTTCATACGTGTGACAAATAAACTTGAACTTGAACATGAACTACATATGGAATAAAGCTGCAGAGCCAAAATGTTTGTGTACACTCTCCTGATGCATTGAAAAAAGTTATATGCTACATTACAATTTTTTTAACTAAATGCTGTTATATGGTCTTGGCTACATGTCGTTGGTCAGCAATCCTGGACTGGTTATGTGTGACTGTCCATCAGATGGCTCAAGGTGGGATTCACAGCTGCCCTCAAATACCCCCTCACAGAGCCAGAAGAGATTTACCAGACCTGAGAATTATGTGAAACGATCATATCTGGACAGGGAGATGACAATGTGATAAACTCACATGCAGGTCTTTAGAATCACATACGCACAAAAGCCAGGAAAGCTAGCTAGGAGATCCCCTAGCTTCTCAGGATTAAATGTGACATTTTGATTCTCCTGAAAGACTTAATCACTGTGTGCTCATGCTCGCCTGCAGTTATGCCGTATGTGAGATGTTCAAATGCAGAGACCCGGAGTTAACTGTCAGGAGAGCATCAACACTGAAATGTAAGAATAGAATCTCAGAAGATTGGTTGGTGGAAATAGCATATATGAAGGACAAAGTATGTCTGGTGTTTCTTTGGACTAAAGGACACCTGTGTACAGACATAGGTCTAGCTCACCTTGAAATCTAGGCCACAAAAAGCTGGAGGACATCTGGGATAATGTTAACATTGTCATTGAAGTCTATCCCTCTGCTTTAATGTCTGTGTCAGGACATTCCTTCGAAATCCAGGCTCTAGATTTACCTAACCTATATTACTTTATTATTACCTTGAAGTGCTGATCATACAACCATACGAAAACATGGAGATATATCCGTCATATGGTAATGAACCTGTGACATGAACTCCTCGTTCTAAAGAGAATTGAGGAGCAGGTCAGTGGCTAAATTAAGAAGACCAGGGAACTAGAAATGGCCCCGGCAGAGAGGTACCCTGTGAGATGCAGGCTGGCTAATCTGTGCCGCAGCACTCTATTCTTAGAGTGTTGCAGCGGCTACAGAAATATGAGAGACCCACACAGGGACGGCAACAGTTCGCTGTAAATTTAGAGGGTCATTGAAGAGACCAGTAACCCCAACCCCCCCATCTTGGCCAGCGGATTACTGGGCGCCAGGTGTGTGTGTGTGTGTGTGTGTGTATTACTGTGTAGCACAGCTACAGCAACCCAGACAGAAAATTGTGTGTGCCCACTTGTTTTGTACAGTATATATTTGTGTTTTTCCCACAGAGAAGATGTGCAGTCCACCAACATTTGGAATTTAAATGATATAATGATGATAATGTTGAAGTGCAGACTGTCAGTTTTAATTTGGGGGTATATTCATACATATTCGCTAAACCATTAAGAAATAACACCTTTTATATTTTATATTTTAACAGTTTGCAGAGGCTTCCCACAGATTTTCCTTAAACCAAGTTAGTATTAGTATTAATCTTACTATTGTAAATTAGATATCCATGTATGTCCGTGTGATGTGTTTTCGTCTGGATGTTTTGTGTGGGGTTTGGGGGTAGGGGAATCGGTTGGAGTGGATATAGAGGAGGGATATGGGGAGGGTATGGGGAAGAAAATGTTGCTATGTACCTTTTTTTGTCATCATTGCTGTACATGTGATAAATAAATATATATATAAAAAAACAAAAAAAATAACACCAAGTTTCGTGAAAGAGTCAGTTTAGTGGTCTAAGCTCCCAAATCCGTTCTACAGATGCCTCACTGGCAACAGGGGTTCAAGCCTAAGCCCGGCCGACTGTCTGTGCCCTTACTCTCTGTCTCCCCCTACCTGTCACCCTGTCTTCTGCTTCCATCTGTCAATAAACAAATAATACAACCCCCCCAAAAAATTCAAACCAACACCATGTTTTGTACATAGTCCCCCCAATTTAAGAATACCAAATATATTTGAAGAAGGGGATTCACAGATGTCTTTTAGTATGCATATGTTTGGTTGTTAGTGGTTGGTTGCACAAGAACGCTATCCTTGTCTTGTCCTGATTCTAGAAGTTGCTGGTGTCTAACACCATAAAGACCAAAGAACTATCTACGCAACTCAAGCTGGACATCATGATGCTGAGAATTCATAATAAATACTGTAGATCAGAGACTGAAGTCTACTGTTTTGGTATATTAAGTAGATTAATACAGCACTGGTTATCGTAGCAATGGCAAACACTAGACCAAGAAAGACCTTTCCTGTGGACAATGACAGAATCCTCACAATAATAAACAACCAAGAATTGAGTGATCAGGAACAAACTCCAAGAGGTAGCCATGGATGTTTCAACCAGTACCGTTCACAGAGGACTTCGCTAGCTGAACTAGAGGCTGAACTGCATGGTGCAAAAACAAAAGTTAGCCTACAAAGATTCCTAAAAAGACCTAAAAGTTTTCAGATGTTCTAGAAAAAGGTTTTGTGTAGAGATAAGACAAATATCCGAATTATGGCAAGAGGAAAGTGTAGAGAAAATAAAGGAACTGCCTCACCAACCTTTAAGATAAGCAGGAGGGGGTGTTACTGTATGATATGGGCATGTTTAGTTGCCACTGGAATTGACCCACTTGTATTCATTGATAATGCGAAAACCTTTGGGAGTAGCAGTAGGACAGAGTACAGAAGCATAATGTCTAGTCAGATCCAAGCAAATGCTTCAAAACATTGGACAGCAGCTTGCAATTGTACAATTACTCCAAACATACTTTTTAGGCAACCAAGGACTATTTGAGGACCAAAAAGTGGATGTTCTGACTGGAAAAGTCAATCTCCTGATCTGAATCCAATTTTGCATTTTTCAGTTGCTGGAGAAAAACAAACAGGAAGTGAAGATGGCTGCGGTACAGGCAGAGCTTCACCAGGAAAGGCACACTGGGTCACAGACTTTAGGCAGTCATCGAATGTAAAGGCTTTTCCTTGTAAATATGACAACTTTATTGAAGATTTTAATTTGTCGAAAGACATATGGTTCCCCATAAATGAGGGGGACTATGTGTAATTTCTGCAAGGTTCTCAGTTTATGGATGATGACTTTCTGAACTTCAACATGTTATCCATTGGAGCACAGAGCCAAAACAACAAAACATGCGTCACTCCACAAATATGTACAAACTGCACTTTACATGCATGCGAGGATTCTGTGAAGTTTGTTATTGTACTCTATATGTGTATTTAAAGTTGTTACTCTACATGTGTATTTAAAGTTGTTACTGTACATGTGTATATAAATGTGTTACTGTACATGTTTATATACGTTTGTTACTGTACATGTGTATATACGTTTGTTACTGTACATGTGTATATATGTTTGTTACTGTACATGTGTATATTTGTTTGTTACTGTACATGTGTATATACGTTTGTTACTGTACATGTGTATATAAGTTTGTTACTGTACATGTGTATATACGTTTGTTACTGTACAAGTGTATATTTGTTTGTTATTGTATATGTGTATATATATATTTGTTACTGTAGATGTGTATATATATTTGTTACAGTACATATGTATATCATTTTGTTACTGTATATGTGTACATCTATTTGTTACTGTATATGTGTACCAATATATAGGTTTGTTACTGTACATGTGTATCTAAGTTTATTACTGTATATGTGTATATCTATTTGTTACTGTAAATGTGTGTATATATATATTTGTACTGTATATACAGTATCTCACAAAAGTGAGTACACCCCTCACATTTTAGTGTAGGTTTATAACATTTCATGTGACAACACTGAAGAAATGACACTTTGCTACAATGTAAAGTAGTTAGTGTACAGCTTGTATAACAGTGTAAATTTGCTGTCACCTCAAAATAACTCAACACACAGCCATTAAGGTCTAAACCGCTGGCAACTAAAGTGAGTACACCCCTAATTGTAAATGTCCAAATTGGGCCCAGTTAGCCATTTTCCCTCCCCGGTGTCATGTGACTCGTTCGTGTTACAAGGTCTCAGGTGTGAATGGGGAGCAGGTATGTTAAATTTGGTGTTATCGCTCTCACACTCCCTCATACTGGTCACTGGAAGTTCAACATGGCACCTCATGGCAAAGAACTCTCTGAGGATCTGAAAAAAAGAATTGTTGCTTTACATAAAGATGGCCTAGGCTATAAGAAGATTGCCAAGACCCTGAAACTGAGCTGCAGCAAGGTGGCCAAGACCATACAACGGTTTAACAGGACAGGTTCCACTCAGAACAGACCTCACCATGGTCACCCACAGAAGTTGAGTGCACGTGCTCAGCATCATATCCAGAGATTGTCTTTGGAAAATAGACAAATTAGTATTTCCAGCATTGCTGCAGAGGTTGAAGAGGTGGGGGGTCAGCCTGTCTTAAGACCATACGCCGCACACTGCATCAAATTGGTCTGCATGGCTGTTGTCCCAGAAGGAAACCTCTTCTAAAGGTGATGCACAAGAAAGCCCACAAACAGTTTGCAGAAGACAAGCTGACTAAGGACATAGATTACTGGAACCATGTCCTGTGGTCTGATGAGACCAAGATAAACTTATTTGGTTCAGATGGTGTCAAGCGTGTGTGGCGGCAACCAGGTGAGGAGTACAAAGCAAAGTGTGTCTTGCCAACAGTCAAGCATGGTGGTGGGAGTGTCATGTTCTGGGCCTGCATTAGTGCTGCCGGCAATGGGGAGCTACAGTTTATTTAGGGAACCATGAATGCCAACATGTACTGTGACATATTGAAGCAGAGCATGATCCTCTCCCTTCAGAGACTGGGCCACAGGGCAGTATTCCAACCCGAAACACACCTCCAAGACAACCACTGCCTTGCTAAAGAAGTTGAGGGTAAAAGTGATAGACTGGCTGACCATGTCTCCGGACCTAAACCCTATTGAGCATCTGTGGGGCATCCTCAAACGGAAGGTGGAGGAGCACAAGGTCTAACATCCACCAGATCAATGATGTCGTCATGGAGGAGTGGAAGAGGACTCCAGTGGCAACCTGTGACATTTTCACTTAGGGGTGTACTCACATTTGTTATTTATTATATAGGTTTGTTACTGTATACGTGTATATAAGTTTGTAACTGTATATGTGTAACTGTATACCTGAATGTTTGTACTTGTGTAACTTAATGACTTAATGCCTTGCACCTTGTCTTGGCCAGGTCGCGATTGCAAATGATTAACCTGGTTAAATAAAGGTGAAATAAAATTAAAGAAAATATATATATGTTTGTTAGTGTATATACACAGTATGTATATAGGTTTGTTACTGTACATGTGTATATACATTTGTTACTGTATATGTGTATGGTATATACGTTTGTTACTGTACATGTGTATATACGTTTTTTACTGTACATGTGTATATACATTTGTTACTGTATGTGTATATAATTTTGTTACTGTATATGTGTATATAAGTTTGTTACTTTACATGTGTATATATGTTTGTTACTGTACATGTGTATATCATTTTGTTACTGTATATGTGTATATACATTTGTAACCGTATATGTGTATTTAATCATGTTACTGTATATGTGTATATAAGTTTGTTACTCTATACTATATATGTATATACGTTTTATTGCTGTACATGTATATATGTTTGTTACTGTATATCATTTTGTTACTGTATACAGTATGTGTATACATCTTTGTTACTGTACATGTTATATCATTTTGTTACGGTATACAGTATGTGTATATGTTTGTTACTGTGCATGTGTATATCATTTGGTTACTGTACATGTGTATATCATTTTGTTACTGTACATGTGTATATATGTTTGTTACTGTACATGTGTATATAATTTTGTTACTGTATACAGTATGTGTATATAATTTTGTTACTGTACATGTGTATGTTTGTTACTGTACATGTGTATATATGTTTGTTACTGTATACAGTATGTTTACTCTTTATAAAGGGGAGTTCTCAAAGTTTGCAGAGAGCACAGTGACTTTATTGTCACTCAAATGGCACAAAGCACCAAAATCTACAAATTCCACCACACAGCAATAGACACAACGCCATTTAATGACCAGTTACAGATGGACAATATGGGCACTACCCATGTGAACATGCCTGTAATGAGATTTTAAGAGCCTCCTTGTCTTTCATGTGTAGATTCAAAACCTAACTCTGGGCTGTAAAGTGGAACATTGTTCAATTGTACGATGTACAACGATCTGGAGACTGCTAAATGTTGAATGAGTGCCATGTTCACAGGATGGGTCAAAAACTGACACACCCGGGACCGTGTGCCTGGATAAGCTTTCCTTGCAGTGATAAGACAGGTTTAAATTCAAGTCAATTCAGTAGGTATTCTAAATTTCCCAATTGGATATCGCATTCTTTTTAGGAAATTTGAAGTTGAATTTGGTATCATTTCTGATGCTTTGATGAAGGTTTTGATTAAAAGTTCAATTACAGTATTTTTTATATTATATTGTGTTATAATACTACTGACTTAGATTTTGAATTTTGTGCTTTCATTCTTTAGTTGTGCAAAGCATTTTTACAATCATATTATCTGTTACCCACTTTGGCAAGGTTGTTCTCAAACAACCTTAGATATTTGAGGTGTTAAAAAACTAAAAAACATTGTTTCTATATTGTAATCATGTTAACAGCTACTGTCGATGTACAATGTGATCATGTACAATGATTCTGGATACAGACATATTGTGAACATAAGACATTTTGGCATGCCATTAAAAACACTAAAACAGTCTGAATGTGCAAAACAACTGACACTGAAACAGTGTAAACGAGCCATGACACGAACACAGAACCCAGTTCTAACAGTACAACAGTGTGCCCCAAAACACTGACACACGAACACAGAGCCTCCATACGTAAACATCATACAATTACAAACACAAAATTAAACAATCCACTTCAAAGCTGAACAACTGCTGACATAATGTCCCCAAATAAAACGTATAATACCCCCCCTCCCATTCTACACTCTAAAGCAGAGCTTACATTTAAATTCTGTACACATTTACATTTTACAGTGCGATTTCAAATTCATATTGACACATTGCACCAGTGAAGTACGAGTTTTTGTTTCTCGACTAAAGGTCAGCCGTGCTGTAAATCCATAAATATGGCAACCATCCTGGAAAGTCTTTACCATAATGGGCATATTTGATGTCTTTAATCTTGGAACACGATAGAGAACGAAAAACAAAGAATTTGAAGTGTAATAAAACCTCTTGAGTATTCTCCAGTGTTTCAGATGACAGTGTTCCAGTACAGTTCTCCACTTCAAGTGGAGAGTCAGTTTGGACCAGGGCTTTTTATCTCTGTGTCTTGTTAGCTCGGTACTAAATTCTCTGTACTATATCCTCTGTACGATATTCTTCCCTGTCGCATTCTTTTTTATGTCCCTCTCCTCATCTCTGGTTGGATACTGGTCAGTCCTGCTGGTACCCTGGTACCAAGGTCCTCAGAGGTGTGAGGACGTGGAGAAGCACAGCTTCAGAGTGTACGGGTTAGAGCCATCTGGAAAAGATCAGACACATTTGGTTACACACAAACTGCACACATGTATCTCTTCACATATCTCAACACCATGGCTATGTGACACGCCCACACACGTGAACACTTCTGGGGATACTGGCAGGGAGAAGGCTGAACACAGCTGAGTGAAGTTTGTCTGAGAAGAGAAAAGGTGCGCAGCAGATGGTGTATAGGCTCCTGTCGTAGTGTGCTCTCTTGAAAAGCACACACGCGCGAGTATTAATATCCATCTCTGATAAGGAGCAACTCCACAGGGCCAGACTGAAACACCTGTGGTGCCAAGCAACAGGGACGAGAGAACTAATGTGAAAATCAACCACCTGCTACTAAAACAGACGGGATTGACAGCTTTCTCCCCTTTGGATTTTCATTCTACTTCATCTAGGAAAAGTAGGTAGGCTATAACAGAGACTATGTCAGCGCAGCCATTGTTAAAGTAAGCGAGGCCTTTTGGTCACTTACTTGGTATTCTGATCTGGTAGTGGTTTAGGACGGTCAAGACCTCCACCGCGTGTGTCTTGGAGTCAAATTCTAACAGCCCAGAGATCGTTTTGGAGGACGCTGATGAGAAAGACCAGTAAATCAAATTATATTTAAAAAATCACATTGCTGGGTATGACTCAGAAAAACATATGCTGTAAACATTAATCTCATTTGTAAGACTTCACATCTGTCTAATCAGAATTTGCAGACCAAAAGCTTCGGTGAATATTCAAATGGCACCGACAGAAAGAGACCTCTCCTACAGTTTAGACTTTTACACAGGACTAAACATTTTTTTATTACAGAAAGTCTGAACCAAGTGTGAGGACAAATCATCAGCTAAAACCTTTTCGACAATAATTTTTGATTTGTCATATTCTGAGGACAGACTCCAAGACCCAAACATTTTGTATAATTCCTGAGTAATTGAAAAACACAGAATCACTGGATTCCATTTCTCTATAAATAGCCAAAAACATAGAGAAAAAAAAGCCCAAACTTACGCTTTGCATCAAACATCTTGAACTTGGTGAAACCTGGCACATCATGTTCTGAGCATAACTGTTAAAGAACAACAACAGTTAAGTTACACTTGAGACTTGTTTTCTAATTTCGTTCCGAGACACTTCCACCCAAGTCGCAGAGGGTCTGGTGGACTCTTGCTTTAAAAGTTGCCTTCCGAAGACTAGAAGGCTATTGCTCGTTTTTGGCATGACCAATCAATTGGTGTACTTGAACTATCTCCCACTACACACGCTCCAGTTTATCCTGACTGACATATTGCTATTAAAAGACATGGTGCTTGCTCTTTTTATCCAGATAGGTTTCCCTTCAAGTTCGATACACATCTAAAGCAATTTTTAATGGTGTCACTAGACAGAATGTTTTGGCTACTTTACAGTGCATCCGGAAAGTATTCACAGCGCTTAAATTTTCCACATTTTGTTACACCCTTATTCGGAAATGGATGAAATTCATTATTGCCCTAAAAATTCTACAAACAATACTCTATAATGACATGTGAAAGAAGTTTGTTTGAAATCTTAGTAAATTTATGAACCTTTGCCTCAGTCTGAGGTCCAGAGCACTCTGGAGCAGGTTTTCAGCAAGAATGTCTCTGCACATTGCTGCATTCATCTTTCTCTCAATCCTGACTAGTCTCTCAGTCCCTGCCACTGACAAACATGCCCACAGCATGATGCTGCCACCACCATGCTCCACTGTAGGGATGGTATTGGCTAGGTGATGAGCAGTGCCTGGTTTCCTCCAGACATGACGCTTGCCATTCAGGCCATATAGTTCAATCTTTGTTTCATCAGACCAGAGACTTTTGTTTCTCATGGTCTGAGAGTCCTTCAGATGCCTTTTGGCAAACTCCAGGTGGGCACTTGTGCCTTTTATTGAGGAGTGGCTTCCTTCTGGACACTCTATCGTACAGGCCTGATCGGTGGAGTCCTGTTGAGATGGTTGAACTTCTGGAAGGTTCTCCTCTCTCCACAGAGAAACCCTGGAGCTCTGTCAGAGTGACCATTGGGTTCTTGGTCACCTCCCTGACTAAGGTCCTTCTCCCCCATTCGCTCAGTTTGGCCTGGCAGCCAGCTCTAGGAAGAGTCCTGATGGTTCCAAACTTCTTCCATTTACGGATGATGGAGGCCAATTATCTCATTGGGACCTTCAATGCTGCAGATATTTTTTCCGCAAGATGGATTTCTTTATTAACAGTCAGAATACTAAAAACACTTTGACAAGAAATTAATCACTGACCCATCTTCTTCTAAACACTGCATTGGAAATATGCAACAATTGAGCGGCAGTCCAATTTCTCCTCTTATTCATAATCCAAGTGGCTCCTTTGAATGTAGTGGGAGGGGCTTGTAAGAGCATGCAGGACAAGAATCTACGCTTAGAAATCCTTTACCACATCGACACTCTAAACCCTCAGAAACCCTTTACCACATCGACACTCTAAACCCTCAGAAACCCTTTACCACATCGACACTCTAAACCCTCAGAAACCCTTTACCACATCGACACTCTAAACCCTCAGAAATCCTTTACCACATCGACACTCTAAACCCTCAGAAACCCTTTACCACATCGACACTGTAAACCCTTAGAAATCCTTTACCACATCGACACTCTAAACCCTCAGAAACCCTTTACCACATCGACACTCTAAACCCTCAGAAACCCTTTTCCACATCGACACGTACACCTGGAAGGGCCATTGTAGTAGTGTAGTATATAAGATGGGTGCTAGCAGGAAACATCCCAATACTCCCTATAATCCATCCATGTAGCCTTGACCATCTGGACACAGCCATATATACCATAGATATCCTAAGAGCCCTACCCTCAGTAGCTGGTCCTCTGAAATGCAGGGAGGAACATTGTAGTAGTGAAGCACACAGGAGGGGGGCTGGATGATGTTCTTGGAGGCTTGGCCTTGGCTGGTGAAGCGGTTGTTCCTGGTCATGGCAAAGTCCTTGTAGCTGCTGTTTCCATCCTCCAGCTCAAACACCTGGCTCGGAATAACAGCATGTTGCTTGGAAACACTGGAGGGAGAGGGGTCGAGAGGAAAAGGAGGAACAGAGAAATGGAGAGAGAGAGAGTGTGTAAGACACACAGAAAGGTTTCTAAACACTAGATATAATTACACAAATTCCAAGGTTAGAGTACTGCAGAGATTTAGCGTCATTCAAGGACACTTACCAGACGTTGAGCCTCTTGCCAAACACCTTGATACAGTTGAGATGAGTGATGGCCCTATCCACGGCATACTCGTCCCCCATCTCTACTAGAGCGGTTCCTGGGACACTCTTCATGAACTTCACCTGCCACAGATACATTCACACTCATCATATGAAGTGTTAACCTGAAAGACCTACAGCAACATCTACAGTACGTCGAAAACAGAATAACACCATCCGATAAAAAAACAAACAAATGAATCAAATAAGTGTTAATTTACAGCCACTGTCACAAACACACACGCGGGTGCACCCTTAATTCGACATTCCTGCTGACCTTTTCGATGTTGCCATAAAGACAAAAGAGGTTAAAGATGCGGGTGCAGTTCATCTTGGTGGCGTGCAGGCCGCTCACCATGGCAACGGAGCTGGAGGCGTGGTTGTTGTAGGCGGAGCTCTGTGGCAAGGGGTAAGCCACCACCTCAGGGATGTCGTGGGAGCTCAGCTTGTACCTGCTATTCCCTGGGAGAGGCAGCAGGGGGCAGTGTGACCCTGCAAAACATCACAACAGGGAAGAGGAAAAGAGGATACATATTTCACATAATCTTTTATGATATTTCTTCTTTATTGCAGAGTGACATACAATAGTGAGTGCATACATTTTTCAATGTTTTGTTTGTGCTAGCCCATGTTGTAAATCCCACAACACTGATGTTGCAAGATCCATGCTCAACAGGACGTATTAAGTAAAAGCAGCAATGGGAAATGTTGGCTATCAGGATTGTGACTTTTTTTGGGTAAGAGATTTTCAAAGAAAGAATGGCTGAAATGTAATCTTTTTGTGTGGGATGGTACTGTACTGCATGATTTCACTGATTAGGCTTTAACTGATCACGGACTAAATGTACTCTAAGTAGCGCAGTGGTCTAACGTGCTGCATGTGTCACGGTGGCGAATGTTAGAATGCTATTTGCCGCATTCCAGCCATGCCAATTGGCTCTGCACATCGCTGCCCGGGGACAATGGGTAAGTCGTCTGACACCATTATCTCGACACGTTCGCTCTCAGGCAGCTCCTTCTGTGCAGGTCGGGTGTCTGTAAATTCAACCCTAGTGGTGAATGCGTAAACCTCTCATGTACTGTATGTACTGACCTAAGGCTTCTGTTCTGAACAAGCATTGTGATAAATATTGGACTGTGTGGTAACAGGTGCCTGGAGGAAGCATGTGATTGATTTTAAAAGGGGGAATTGGACAATAAATAGAAAATAATATTAATAGACAATGACTGTTGAAGAAAGGGGGTTGGTTGAGATAATCAGGTGTGTTTATACATCATACCTTCACATTTGTGTCCTAGTTCCCACACAATCAGACATAACACTCAGGAAAATAAACAGAAATAAAATGTTTCTGAGATTTAAGAAAACAAACATGGATAATGATGAAATAACGCAAACAAAGTCAGGGCATTAAATATAGTATTGGGCTAAGTCACTGTATGCAGGACAAACTACAACACAAAAGTCAGTTTTTCGAGCCGGACTATGTTTTCTCCGACTTTCCCCGTAACTCCAGCACGAGGCAGCACAAATTGGTATAGCGCTGCCCTGTATTTTGGATAGATAAGTCAGGTTATCTACCTTGTCACATCATGCTCCAGCAACCCCTGTGTGCAGATTGGGTGCATGCAGTGATATAGTTGGTGAGCGTAATTATCCCGTACATAATCTGACTAAAGGCTTCCGTGTTGGATGAGCAGTGTGAATGAATTCGTCTGGCTTGGCGAAGTGGTTGGACGAACCACGTCCACGCTCTTCAGCACACAGTATCTGTCGGGGGGGGGTTTAAACAGAGGAGGGCAAATTTTTCTTAGCCTTGTTTACTCCTAATGGACACGCCCCTCATGTTGAAAGGACTGTGGAGTGTGTTACATACGACGCGCCTCTTGAGACAAACCAGGGTGGGAGGTATAATCTCACCTTCAGCTAGGCTTGGGAATCTACACCCTCCATCTGAGGCAAGGGCATAAGGGACGGGGTAATGTTTCTAATGAGGAGTGGATAACGTGGAAAGAGGGTGGATACTGTAGAGGTCTGCGCATGGTAGAGGTGAACGGGGCAGAGATCGTTGGCTCTCTGTATAAAACATGGGCTGGTGTTGGGGTGGGAGTGTTTTACCGTATCCATTGTCTCCGTAGGAAGACGGGTGCTCCCCCAGTATGGCCTGTCTCTGCCTGCCCTTCCCGCGATCTGAAACAGCAACGCAGTCACAGATGAGGCAGAGGGTCTGAAGTAAATGGCTCTGAGACATACATTCAAATTAGATCTACTCGAAGAGACACACTCATATGTTAGAGGTTATAAAGCAGAATGTTTCGAGAGGTGACAGAAAAAATTGACATAATTGTGAAACACTTCACTGTTGATTTACATGTTGACACATTCACTGTGTAAATACCATTACAGGTATAGGTCACAGAGTAATGAACATACTAAGCTACGTAATAAAATAATGGCAATAAAAATATCAGATGTAGTAACAGCTGACATAACTTGTCATAACTTGTTGTAATATTCTCAAAACAGTCTCTTGACACATATATGTATATTTGTTACAAAAAGTCACCTCAAAAAGGATTGTAAAAAATTAAAGCATAAAAGTCTCTATCAAATAAAAAAACAAGTTATGTGGTGTATTGTCATTTTTATACTCTACTGCAGTAATCATTCAATGGAATCCACCAAAATTACTAATTTCTCCGGTTAATATTTTCCTATATTATTGTCAGCCTTATTTTCAATACTCTTGTAAGAAGAAGTGAAACGGAGCTGAGCCTTTACCTAGCTGGGACACCCTGGAAAGGCTCATAGAACATTCTTCAATACAGAATGTTCACACATCGTTGAGGACCTAACATTTTATGGATTAGGGAATTTTTATTTAGTGTTGATAATCATTTATACAATAACAATATATTGTACAATAGTTCAATACACGTGTCGTGGCAGTGTTATGACAATATTACGACAGGTTATGACACATGATTTATTTCAACTATGATTAGTGTTTATGATAAGATGCTATGCATCATGAAAAAGTATTGCTGGAAAAATGCCCACATGGATTAACATACATTTATCCACAGTACCTTCACCATTCATTTTTGAACAGTAGTCATTTTTAATACTATTACACATGACAGGAAGACAAATACCATTACACATGTTAAAAATCATTGTCAACTACAGTACAATGCAAATATTTTTAACAAAATACAATTCAAATAATTCAGCAATCACTAGACCGGGAACAGTAGAAACAATTATATTAAATAAGAAACAAAAACATTTTAAACAGGGGAGAAAAAAAAGTGTGTACTACAAACATTGATGGAGTAACAGTACCTGAACACCATCACTAGAGTGAACAGTCAGCAACGCTGTCACTGAGGCCTTGGTTAAGTGGCACAGGTTGTCTCCCTCATCAACATCAACCTGTGTTACATCATCATACAGTCAGTTCAAAGGTCACAGAATTGCAGAGAGATACATGGAGACACGGGGTGGACAAGGAGCAGCCATAGTTCCTCATTGTCCCTCAACAGCAGTCCCAAATGAGCCTTAACAATTCAATTAACCAGATTATCTCAATAGCCTCTACAACTAAAACCCCATCTATCCAACTTACAAGTTACAAAATCTCCATTAACAGTTAGTAATGTCCCAGTATACACATTGTAGCTTACGGGAACCAATCTATAAAACGATCTGTGCCTTGGGTTTGTGAGAGGAACCAGACCCCCTGGTCTGAGGTCACAGTCACACACTGCTGAGGTGAAGTTTGATTGTAAAACGATACGGGGGATTATGGAGGCACTCACAACTGTGACCTTCATTCCCACTTAGGGCATCCAGTAGGGTTTACCCAGTTTGCAGTGCCAGCAGAAGACATTATCATCTACTGTGTCACCCAGCCCGCCTGCCCCCACAATCGGGCTTCAAACACCCACTATAATTACCCAGCCAGCCGTCAACAAACACCGCTTCATGTCCTTTTCTTCTCTGGGGAGAAGCAGCGAAAATACTCCTACGTTAGGAGCCCCTCATAGAGACCGAAACCCCTGCTGTGCTCTCAACCTGTATTTATCCAGGTGAAGCTACTAGACAAAAGATGTTTCATAATAATAACTCCCCAGCTGAATGGCGCGCAAAGCCTGATTAGAACAATAAATCGCTGCTTCTCTTCTTGGCTGACTTTCTACAGTTTTTGCCGAGGGAAATCACCCTAATCGTTTCCATTTAAAACGGTAGTTATTATGACACCAAGCCAAATGCTTTTTTCTCCAAAATGACAAGGGGTGCTAAGCTAAGACCGCTTCAGGAGCATCGCTGAAGCCGCTAATCGTCACAGAGGGAGTGTTTTGGGAGAACGCCTGCTTGGCTGTTCCCCTTGGGATGTGAAACAGACACCATGTTGTTGCAGTTGTTAGAGAGAGCATCAGACTCTACCGTGTTATAAACAACCTCCCAACACCTGCTCCTCAATGCCAGCGATGTAGGCTCTGTTTTAGGAGAAGGAGCTACAAACCAGGTGATACAGCACTCTGGCGTGGGTAACTTCATTCTAGCTAAGGACCTATCTGGCTGATGTACAATCCAATCGTATAGCAACAGGGAGCTGATAAAAGTTCCTCTCAGTTCATGAAAGCACAGCATGGCTCTGAAGGTGTCCTCAGGCCAGGTTGACTTCGAGAGAGGAGGAACTCATTAGAGTCCTCTGAATACACCACCACAATACCAACACAGCTGGAGGCTTATTCACTCTCAATGGGCTTTCAAACGAGTTAGCGTCTTCTTTGAGATTTTCTCATTTATAGGTAAATGTTCATCATGACAAATGAAAACCTAAACAACTGACTGCGACTTGGTTACTCTGAGTAGATATTCTATTCTCTGTATGACTTTCACAGGTCAGCAAATGGTGTCCAGTTCTCAGAGCTGTAACTTCACTCGGAATAAAAATCCAATGCTAAGGACAGCAGAAATAGAAGGAACTGTGATACTCCTCATCCACTCAATGTGCTTCCATTAACAGAGCATACAAGAATACACACAGTTCTCTCTGCTACAGTAGGAATTTAACATATACAGCTTTGTGATACTGTCGGCTTTGTGTTAACATATGTTAGGAGAGGATATCAGTTCATTGTCTTTAACAGAATACAGAATCTATGATAAAAGATTAACTCCTTATCCTCTAGTACATCTTTGAAAACAAAGAGAAATACACTCTTTTCTCCTATCTCGACTAGGACGTTTATACACTGATACATCACTTCCACTGTTGATCAATGTGTGAGTGGATACAAAGGTTTTTAACTAGTCAGAGCACTGACGGAATAAGATCAGAATGCAAGGAAAGAAGAAATTAGGTCCAGTCTAATGTCTATCAGCAGTCTGTCCTCCAGCCATGAGGGGGCAGTGGTAGGTTCTCCTGGGCGTGTTGATGTTGAGGTTGCATGAGGTCAGGATGAATGAGAAGTCTCTCCCTCTCGGTTGAGGTTTGGTTAAAAAGCGATGCGTGGAGCTGTGCAGGGTCAGCCTGAGGTCCGTCCCTCTTTACGTTCCCGCTCTATTCCCCTAGGCGGCAGGTGCAGGCTTGTGAGAGGCGGATGTGAGAGTGCGTTGCTTGGAGAAGGAAGGGCAGTGGGTCAGTCTTGTGTCGGCTCGGTTGACCATGGTCCTTACTGGTCCTTAACCGCCTCCCAATAGGGGGCGCTACAGTCACAGTGATGACTTCACATTGATGTGTTGGGATGTGGGTAGTCAAGAGGGGCAAACAACAATAAGCCGTAACTCTGCTCTGTTTTTAGGCAGTAGTTTCGCTGCTTAAATATTGTTCTTACAATTACAGAACTGGCGAGCACATTTACCACAGGGTAAGGTAAAGTATTTTCACCATTTCTCATTCTCGTTTCAGCGAAGCTGAAATTTTAACGGATCCTCCCCTGCTGTATTGTTTGCAGCCTGGGCAGAGTTCAGATAAAGTGACTTTAGTTTGAGGGAGGAAAACCTGACTATATGCCCGTCAGGCAGCCCACATCCACTCTGACATAATGAGCGAGCAGTCTGGCATCATCTACCCTAACTCAGCAGCTTCTACACACAGACAGGATTGCCATAGCCTACAGATTCCTACCTCTTCGAACCAGGTACGGCTTTGTGTAGTCCCAGCTCTCGTTGTCATTTCTGATCACGTTCAAGCGAGTTGGCTACAGGAGGGAAACAAGATAAGTTTAATGCTGAGGATTTTATTGGGTAGCTTCTCGGACATAATAAAACAACTTATTTTTGCAAAGCGTCATGTATTTTAGTAAAATGGACTTACTCTTGCATATTCTATTTTTAGCGTGCAGCAGCCAGCATAGATGTCAGCCCCATTCAGGGCAGCTTTAGCCTTCTGAGCACATTCAATGGACTCAAATGTGTGGGGCGTTAAAGAATACACAATTAAAATTCCTGAACACCTTAAAACACGTAAACAAAACAACTTTAGTCGTTTAACTTGGGGATACTTTTCTTTGTGTAACATCTTCCCTCACAACCTAATCACCTTCCAACAGGGTTTGAATGAAAAGATATTCAACCATGGCCTGGATGCCATTCCGTTTGAAGATGACGATGCGCATCACACTGCCGATTGGGTTGCACACCGTGTACAGAACATCCTTGGAGACAACAGAGAGATAGAACGAGTAAGCTCTCACCAAAGCTGCAGCTGGAGTATAAAAGACCCAATTAACATTCTGCTTCTCCCTAACACGTCGAAGAACTACAGCAATTTACAAGGCTATAAGACATTTGCACAAAGAATTTCAAGAGGTTACTGTTTGAGCCCAGTGGAATAATGATAAAAGAGTGTTTATGTGAGACTTCAACTATCTAGGAATTTTTGTGTGCTTAGAGGAGAAGGTGGCATGTGTTATAACAGAAAGGAACCCATGTTACATTTGAAATTACCATTGGTCTTGATGCTATTTGTAATTTCACGCAAACTGCTGTTTCATAACAGATCTACAGAACGATTTATGTTTACGTAGTCGGTCCACAAGAGATTAATCTCAAAGATAGCGTGAATATTTGCATAGGAAGTCCGTTTGTGTATATTCATGGATTCATATTTTCTGCATGCTGTAACTCACGTTAACAGAGGCTCTCTAAGCAGACAATGTGCCTGTTTGACTCAATAACAAAACAATTCAACCCTATTTAGGTCTCCATTAGCAGCGAGCACATTTATCTTGGTTGCAGCGTGTTGAATTTCCTCAGGTGGTGTGAGACACAGGGGAATAACTCTAGGCTGGATGCTTTCTCAGCATATTTCAGCATCCATATATATTTCAGGACTGATATAGTACATGAGCTTTCTGGTATTCTGGCACATGCTTTCTTTTCTATGTGCAGGTGCCCCGTGGAGATGACATATAAATACAACCTGACACAGAGGAAGGTAGAAAGAGAACAGGGAAAGATAAGAGAGGAAGAGGCAGATGATGTGCTCTAACTCAGAGGGAAATAAACCATGATAAAGCCACAGGACGTTTTTAAGCACTACCTTCTAAATGGATCATTGGAGTAGGTGAGAGGGGCAGACAGAGGCCCATACCTGGATTCTAATAACGTATTTTAACAAAACAATTATGTGTTATAATATGACATTTTAAACAATTTAGCTTTTTCAGCAAATCTTTAAAATACAGTAGTCTTTACATTTATATATATATTTTTTGCTTTTATTGAACACATATACAGAACAATGCAAGGACTCAATATACAGTATACTGTACTAGGTTTTTGAAAATGCAAAAAGAAAATAAACATTTTCTTCCACCAGTTGAGGTAGAAGGGCAAGTCACATACAAGAAGATAAGCGCATTGGAGTCTAATCTAGAAGTGGACAAATAAGTGTGCCGCATGGTCAAAATAGAAGAGCATAGGCTTTACAGATTTAGTTTAGTTCGTCAATTCGTTGAGTCATGATTTAGTGGATGGGATCTTATTCTTTTTCCAAAACTTCAAGATCAATTTGAGCTGCTGTCACGCTCTGGTGGAGCATGGCTGCCACCTTGCGGTTAAAGATGGGACTACACAGATCAGTGTGATTATTAAACCCAGCTGATCAGGGTTATGCTAATTAGTATATTAGCATATAAGCCTACCAGATTTTAGAAGCCATATTACTGTATGCGCTGTGGTTCCTGTATTGAGGTTGTTCTTTGTTATTTGTTATAAGTGCTGTTACAATATTTCACTGCCAACTACGCTCCTGTTTCCAACTCTGCTTCATGACAGCTGCCCCTAACAGACCTCTGGGGCTTAGTCGGAAATGCTGAGGCCAGGATTCGAACCCTGGCCACCGATATGCTGTTTTCACTGAGGTTAGAACACTGTGGTACACTGGAGTCCCCAGACAAGATGTACATTTGTTTGAGGTGGGTTACATCTTGAGACACTCGCCACAGAGAAGGTGTAATTTCAAATGCAATGTGATGTTTTCTAAAAGTCTCTCATCTGTAATTATCTGCTGTTTCCATGTTCTTACCGTGGTGATGGGGTAGAGGGGATTTTGGATGGATAACAGCAGGACCTTGTTTCCACTGTTGGGGTTATCTGAGTTGGTGGGCCGAGTGATCCTCTTGCTGGTGGAGTAGTTAAAGAAGGCCTGCTGGCCCGCAATGTAGACAGCCTCACTGCTGCCACACAACACACATTTGTCAGCACTCTCCACCATCTCAAACTCCACCAGCGCCTGCCGCTTGAAGGGCATCATCATCACGTAGCTGCCGTCAACACACAACAAATAAGGAGCTACATTAGAATTAAATTAACTGAGCAGAAAAGAGGTATATCACTAAACGAGCCAGTGCCGGCCCTAGATTTTTGGGGCTCTAGGCAAAATTAGATTTTGGGGCCCCTACTCAGTACCATATTTATCGTGGAGAGAAAAAATAGCACATAAAAGACTTGATATTGGGGTTTGCCCTAGGCAACCACCTAGTTCGCCTGTAGCCCGGCCCTGAAACTGGCTGAAGCTCAGATGACTCCGTTCCATGTTCGCTGAAATGTTCGGTAGCCAAAGGACAACAGCGTTAAGAACATTTCTCTTCAGCATTTACCCAGACGGGAACGTATGACGTAGTCTCGCAAGACGGCTACTTACGGAATCTTTGAATTGCTACAGTCTGGCCACGCATCATGTAACTGATTAATTAAAATGACTCCGCAAGTATAGATTGTAAAACACTGCAGTGGGCCTAAACTGACTTTAAATACTGTTGAGTCACACAAAAATGAAGAGTGGAGGAAGTGCTGCTATGACAATAGTGTGAGACTACTGGTCTAATTAGACAGTGGGTCCGATGGATTTCACAACCTAAGGAACCTGAGAAACTCAATGTAACTCAATATTTCTGAATGGCTTCAGGCTTGTGGTCTAAGCTACTTCCCTTTAGAACATGTACCGATGTGGGCATGCGTGGGTTTAAATGTGCCCCAGATCGTAGCTACATTCCGTAAGGTACAAGCAGGTATTGGCTCCCACCTACTCTTATTGTGTGTGAGTGTGTGTTTGTGTGAGTTCCTGCATTTCTGTGAGTTGCCGTGAGTGACTAGTTGCACATTTGAGTCTGATAATGTCAGTGGCTGTGTGTAAACTATCGACAATATTAGCAATTAAACAGTTTCTATAAAAGTCCAATCGGTGCAGATTTTCAATTTCTTTCCATGGAAATAAAAATATTTTGTTTCAGATTCAATGATGGAATGAGGGAAAAGGGGGCTACAGTATGATAAAGGGCTGGGGGGGATGGTTCTTACCATATGGGCCCAAATTTCTCCAAGGCCTCCACCAGATCAGCTTCCACCACAGCCTCACACAGTCCTCTGACATGGACTACTGGTGACTGGGCTATTCTGTGGGAGTCATCTCCGTTATCCTGCTACACAAAAAAACACACACACGACATTGGTTGAATAATTAAAACTGCAGCTCAAAAACGAAGGACCTCCAATACAGCCTAAGCTACCCTATTTGGGACTGTACTCCCTCTTCACTGTTACAATTAGGGCTGGCCCGAGGGATAAGCAAACTAAGCGGCTGCTTGGGGCCCCCTGGCCAGGTGACTCCTCGTGGTGCGAGGGGGCCCCCAAA
Organism: Umbra pygmaea; assembly: GCA_016801145.1. NCBI lineage: Eukaryota > Metazoa > Chordata > Actinopteri > Esociformes > Umbridae > Umbra > Umbra pygmaea. Next base: position 21,309 of record JACXGM010013033.1, read on the forward strand.
TCAAATTCTGCTTATGGCCCCCAAAAGGATTGGGCTGGCACTGGTTACATTTATTACTGCAAAGATGGGTGGCTCCAGGGATGGCCCAAGAACTCAAGATTCAAACAAGATTCAAACAAGATTCAAAAAAGATTCAAACAAGATTCAAACAAGATTCAAACAAGATTCAAACAAGATTCAAACAAGATTCAAACAAGATTCAAACAAAATTCAAACAAGTCCAGATTGTCAAAACAGTGTAAATCTTTGTTCTTTATTGGCTGCATGGGCAAAAGAAAATGTTTAGAAGATAAACCATGGCATGTTCTTGGAATTTCAAATTTTAGAGCGAACCAACTGACCGATGTACAGTGTACACTTGCTTTGTTATCTACTAGGTTCAGGCTGTAGCTGGGCTGGGCTAAGCTAGCTTTATCTAGCAGTAGTGGAATTTACTTAATGTCTCTGTAGAATTTAATCATTATGGTTAAACACCCATTCAAATTTTGACAACCGGGTAATAAAAACCTACGAACAATGAACAAGAATCTTGTGGGGCACAGCAATAAAAATAACTGATCTCTTTTAAAAATCCTTTTGTCTGCGCATATCTGGTAGATGGAAAGAACGAACGAGGAAGTGAAATGTAGTGATGTGAATGATAAAGAAAGCAGGGCAAATAGAGCAAAGGTTTTAGCGAGAAAGAATACAGGCTGTGTGAAGACAGAGAAATACTACTGACAGTGAGATGAAATCCTAGCTGGCAGGCTCTGCCTCCAAATTGAGATTTATTCCAAATGGCCCACAGTTCAGTCCCTGTGGACTCTGCTAACACATTGAGACTCACAATATATCACACAGTGTATCACATTAAATCATGTTATTTTTTCCATATTGATTTATTCATTGCCCGCCACAGAGAAGATTCATTCATTACATACTCGTACAAAGAATGGGGGGGCAGCTGGATCATCTCAGTGTCTCTGAGCTGAATGTCTCCTTAATGACCCAGATAGCTGGTAACAATCATGGAAATATAAAGTGACGAGAAAGGCAGAGTAGCCGGTTCTCTTCTCTTCCTGGGATAAAGACCTCATTCGCTCCTCTCTAAATTCCTCAACAGTTTGACGAGAAATACCAACTCTGCGTGAGTATCGGTTAGCTACGATGTGTGTGTTCATGTGTGTTTACTGTGTGAAGACTTGGCTTCTGCAAGGTTAGGTAACGTCCAATCCACCTGCAGACTCATTTTGCACTTTTAGTAGGGTGTGATGAAGTGGTTTGTCAGGATGGGCTAGTAACCCGGTGTTTCAGCACATTCCTCACTATAATCCTGAATAATCCCCATGTCAGAATAGGTGACCAGGTGTCAAATTACTCGTACTGTTACTTTAACCTTCTCTAACCTTCTCTATCTTCTCACTCACTCACTGTTGGTCCACAGTAGTCCTCAAGTGTCCTCAAGCTGTTTTATATGCTAAACGTTGTACTACCTAAGGGTAACATAATCAAGTGAGATCAAATGCACATCGTAAGGTTGAGTGTCGATCCATTGGAATATCACGTATAAGGAAAGAGACCGCACACACATATACGCGCCACCTTATTTTTCGATGTATATTGAAACATTTATAATCAAGGTAACTGATGGAGCATAGGCGTGTGGCAGGCTCTTTTTTGTTTTTCTAAAGGGGTCCCAGACATTTCAAATATGATTTGTTTATTGTGTTATGCCTATATTACATACAGTACAGTACATAGTTATTATTTTTTATTTAATTTGAGCAATCTTTGGAAAATGTTAGTGATATAAAGCAAATTCTACCTCTACAAATTTAATTAACATTAAACATTAACAGTGTGTGTGTGTTGGGAATGTGTGTGTATGTGTTGGTAATGTGTATGCGTGTCTGTGTGTGTTGGGAATATGTATGTATGTGTGTGTGTGTTGGGAGTGTGTGTGTGTTGGGTGTGTGTATGTGTGTGTGTGTTGGGAGTGTGTATGTGTGTGTGTGTGTGTGTGTTCAGAGTGTGTATGTATGTGTGTGTGTTGGGAGTGTGTGTGTATGTGTTTGTGTGTGTGCTGGTAATGTGTATGCGTGTCTGTGTGTGTTGGGAATATGATTGTATGTGTGTGTGTGTGTGTGTGTGTTGGGAGTGTGTATGTGTGTGTGTGTTGGGTGTATGC
>JACXGM010013034.1:0-11144 GCA_016801145.1 Umbra pygmaea
ACTGGGCGTGGTGGAGACCTCTGCTGGCTGGGGCGTGATGGAGACCTTTCCTACCCGACATATTGGCGTCTGAACCTGGGCTATCAGGGTCCTGCCAGGACATCAAGGGGCCCCGATGGCTTCCAAACAGGATATTAGATAAGGGAATCGGGTGAGCAGCCGCTTCAAAAGGAATGTCTCAGCCTCCATCTTGAGTGATCCACAACCGGCCCTCCACGAAAAGAACTGGCTAACCAAATCTGGACGGTCACTGATGGCCTGGCCGCATTGGTTTATCCAATCCCGATAGTCCCCATCCACTTCTGGGTCTTTCCGTAACACAGTGAAGATGAAGTCCCTCTTGGGACTGGGGCTGGTAGCCATCTTGGGACTGGGGCTGGTAGCCATCTTGGAACTGGGGCTGGTAACAGCACTCTTTGGACTGGGGCTGGTAGCAGCACTCTTGGGACTGGGGCTGGTAGCAGCACTCTTGGGACTGGGGCTGGTAGCAGCACTCTTGGGACTGGGGCTGGTAGCAGCCATCTTGGGACTGGGGCTGGTAACAGCACTCTTTGGACTGGGGCTGGTCGCAGCACTCTTCGGACTGGGGTTGGTAGCAACTCGTGGGACTCTGGGCGGCCTTGGAACAGGGACTGGGGCTGGTAACAGCACTCTTTGGACTTTCAAAAGGGGCAGGTATCTCAAAGACACAACGTGGAAGGATGTTGTCCCCATCCATAGCCTCTGTGACTAAAAACTCTGCATAGGAGGTTTCGTAGAGGTCCCATGGAAGATCCTCCTGGACCCAGCCACTGTAAAACTGCTCACTCCCAGACATGTTTATTTTGGCGAGGTATTCTGTAACGATTACTCCACAACAGTTATGAATTACAACAATGTTAAACGTCAGGATATATAAACGTCAGGAGTAACGTAACGTACTGTACCGCAAAACCAGGCAGTCAAACAGGCAGAGGTCCATAAACAAATCCAGGTGAAACGAACAGGCAGAAGTAGGTACACGGAACGGGTACTCATACAGGCAAAACGATAGGAGTCAAGGCAGGAACAGATCAGGCAAAAGTACAGGCGATAATCCAAAAACACAATACTGAATACAATGCAAGCATCAGGCCAAAATAACTATCCAAGAATAAATGCTCAGCAGAAAGACAAAAATGTACTTACAATACCTCACGAAGAGGCCATGGTGTGTGTGTGATTATTATAGAGCCTGAGTGAGTGCAGGTGTACTGAATTTGGGTGATTGAGTCCGGGTTATGGGAATTGTAGTTCTGAGCAATTCATAAAGAGGAAGATGTAGTTCTCAGTGGAAGGGAACAGGGAAATGTTACAGTATGCATAATGACAAAATGTATACCCTATGTACAGTATGTCCTCGTACATCAATCATACAAATTAAACAAACTGCAGTTTTGTTCAAAAGTCCCAGTTTCTTTTCTGAACCTGCTATGCTATTTGTGAATGCATAAGGCGGTCCAACACGGTACTAGTAAGGTGTACCTAATAAAGTGGCCGGTGAGTGTACAACCCCGCAATCTAACCTTGCAAACTGTGAAAACAAAGTACTTATCAAATGTTGTTGCCATGTTTCTTAACAGTCCTTGAAGCCCTGGCCTAATGACCAAACACTGATTACCACAGATGTTTGCCCCTTCTTAAAATGTAGCAAATCTTACACTGCGCTCTAAGTCGCAGGTATGTAAATAGGTGACATTCCAGATGATAGCACAGAACACTCTGTCACTCAAACAATGTGATGCTCTTACTCAAAACCAGTGTTGCCAACTTAACATCTTTGCCACTAGACACTGTCACTGTTGCAAATTTTCCGACCCCACTAGTGACTTCTTTTGTTAGGCGTATAGGGCCCTATTTTAATGATCTGAAACACAAGTATCAAACGCAAAACGCAAATGACTTTGTGGGCGGATCTTGGGTGCTGTTGCTATTATACCGGCAAGATGACTCACATTCCCTTTAAGAGCAGGCACACTTGTTCCATGGCTTGTTCCATGGCAGATTGCTGTTGATTTTTATGTTTTACAAAATGTAAATAAAGAGATGTCACAAAGATATACTTTCCGATGTTTTTTAGGCTCACTGTCACTGAATCATGAGGTTGTGAATGCATGGAGATATTTTTGCAATGTAGTCTAACATTAGACCGAGATTACTTTGCTTACCTCACCAGTTCTGCTGCTGGGGCATTTGGGTTAACTGGAAACAGCACATGCCTTTCAACTTCATGTCTCCTTAAGTCCTCTAATATTTCCTCATTTATGTCATCAACACATCCATGATTCATGGAAATGTTGTGTAGAACATAACAAGCCGCAAATAATGCTGCAACTTTTTGAGGACTGTACTTTAAAGTGCCTCCTCGCCTATCTAAACACCTGAATCGCATTTTCAGTATGCTGAATGTTCATTCAATTACACTGCGTGTTTGTGTGTGTTTTCGATTAAACAGCATTTCATGCACTGTTGCTGGCATCATAAATGGTGTCATCAGCTATGTCTTTAACAGATAGCCATTGTCCCCTTCACAGCCACCAATCCAAGGGGGGATTCCCCTCGAATATGGCAGGAATGGTAGAGTTTGCCAGCATGAATGAGTCAAGGCTTGAGCCAGGGTAATTTGCAAAGACATGGGTGATTTTACTATTAGCATTGCAATTACTTGTATGTTGATTGAATGGGTTCCCTTGCGGTTGATGTAAATTAGTGTGAATAATTCAGCCTGAATAATTTGGGTAAATATGTACACTGGATTTATGCCTTTTTTTTACATCTTCGGACACCCCAATGACTTCCCACGTGTGGCAATATTTTTCTTTGTAATTATATATTGTTTGCAAAAATAGAAACTGCTCTGTCTGTGTAGATGAGAGAAGCAATGTGTATGCGCATTGTGCACACACTACATTATGGCCAAGCATGCACCATTAAAATAGCGTCTGAATAATGCGCCACTGACTTTAGACTAGGTTTTTCCTTGGTCTGTGGCAGAATTGTTTTCTGAAACTGCGAAATAGCACCAGGGAACGTTTGTGCTGAAACACGCCAACTCTTTTCTCTGAACCGCCCCCGGGAACACAAGTTTATGACCTATTTTAACGACGCAGATCTGTGGAGGGAAAAGTCCACTGTACATCGTGTGCAAAATACATGTGTCGGTGTAAAAAGTCAATTGCGCTGGGTGCAAGATAGTGCCATAATGTCAAAATTTATTTTCTCCATATAACTTATTCATCCCAAGGCATAGGCTTGTGAGGCGAATAGCAGTTTAAAGACACCATGTCCATGTCCCATGTAGCTCCCAATTCCCCACACAGGGTGCACCAGTGAACACTCTACCAAAAAAGCCTACTCTCATGTATTACTTAACCAATTTAATAGACACATTGTCTCTCTTTTCTCTTTTTTACTCTCTCATTTTGTCTTTTGTCTATCTGATGCTCCCTGACTTCGCAAGGCATGTCTGTAATTCATCTACCTAAAATAGACAATATGACCTTTAGTTGACTTTTGTGACTATACCTTGTTGGTGGGATCTAGACATAAAATGTAAAAAAAGTTCTTCATGATAAAAAGTCTTATGATACGCTGTGTAGAATTGGGTCGCTATTGCCTTTTTCACCTTCTACCTGCGAAACCTTGTCGTTCTTTCGATTCCATTTGAGGAACATCTAAGAGCAGGATCTCACTGTAGAGCTCGGAGGCAAGGGTGCATTGTCTTTACACCCCACACACACCTCCCATTGTCCACCTTGCCTTCTGCAGTGAAAATAAAAACAAAAACAGTCAAGCATACACACAAACGCACACACATGCACAGACAATAAAATCGGGGACAAGTGTGGCCCGCAGTAACAGATCAGCTCTCAGCTCCACCCCTACAGAGAGTAGGCCCTAGGGTCTTTGTGCCTTAACATATCTATTGTTGAACACACAGCATGTGTGCGCTCCTGTTAACTTCTCTATTGTTTACAATAGACCATTTGTTTGGGATGTTTTATCTTACTCCCTTTTTGCACCCTGACTATGCTATTTATACCTTTTTTTGCTCTGGCACATTGAGCAACCCCAAGGGAATATTGTGTCAGAGGGGCCTTATTTCTTCTTTACTGACTGCACAAAGACACAGAAAGGCTGTCATATGCTCAGTTCAGAGCTGGGCTGTGTCACTCATTCCAGCTTTGATCTTTCTTTTTCTGTCTGCCTGACTGTCTGCCTGTCTGTCATGTCTGTCTACTGTCTGTCTTTGACAAAGTGGCAGACTGGTAGTCACACATGCACAAACACAAGGGCTATGGGTCATATTCATAATAATATTGTTATCCATACATCCATCATCCACCCACCCATATACAAACATACATACATGCATGCATACATACATAACGTACATGCATACATAAATATCATGTTGTTAAAGATGATCAAAATGCTATAAAACATTTTCAGCTCAATCTACCATGTAATAGAAATCTAACCTTTAATGGATGTAGAATTGTTCTAAGAAAAACAAATTCTTAATCAGAATGATTGAAACCACTGAACTAGTATTTACACTCTCCCCCAAAAACTCAATTCAGTCTTCTTCAATAAAAGGTTCTGAGACCATTCCTACCTCCAAAATCTCTCTAGAGCCTTCTGTCTTTGGTCCTTTTGGACTCAACAATCGTCCTACAGCTGGCCAATTTAAATCCATCTATTCATCCAAGGCAGTGCTGCACCTTTTAAAGCTGCCTCATGCTGGATCCCTAGGTAACAAGCTTGGTCAGCCTGATGCAGTTGTGCTATGAGGCAGCGTCTTAGACCACTTTGCTATGTGAGGACCCCGATTCTCTGGTTTTTGACCAAATTCATCCCAGTCACAGCAGTGGATGTATCTCATGTTTTGAGGGGGAAAATAATTGGAGAAACAACAGTGACAATTTTTTTCATAACCTTTTCTGGAAATGATTTCTAAGGGGTCCAAATATTCGGGTACTGTATGCATTGGATAAAAAGGTTATTATGGACATACTGTAACTCATTTGGACGCTGTAATGCAAGCTATCAGTGTGACATTTTGTGACAAAATGATGGACTGACAGCATTTGTTTGTCAGTCATATTGTTTCATTGCCAACAGAAATCAAATTATCACCCAGAATTCAATCGTTAAATCACAGCATGCCATATGTAACTTTCTGCTGTTGGTGAATAATATGAAGACACGACAGTCATTCTTTTTTCCTCCTGTTTTGTTTACCTGGTTTAGCCATTAAATTTCCTCCATATTTTGACACGTTTCATTTGGATTAACGACTGTCTTCATTTGTTTCGCCTGGTTTGAATGCTATATTTTCAGGCAATGGGGGAAATCTATTTACAAAAAGTTGTTTTCTCAAACAACTAGTCTTACATATTATGTATGAAGTGTATTTATTTCTGTATTTGGCAAGAGCAATGTTGTGAATGTTCCAAAAAAGTCTCCTAAACAGACAATCCACTTTCGCACCTGTTCATCTAAACAAAATGTAATGATATTGTCATGGGTATTTTTTGACTACCAGATTATCCCTTTAATTCTGGCAAGCACTACCAAGGGTATGTTATTACAGCTGCATTGGAGCTTTTTGTGCTCCCTTCTTGTCTTAAAAAAAAAATATTCCTGAATCATCTGTATCTGTCTGTGCCACTGAGATGAAGCACTACACAAGTTTCCTCACTTTGTGAGAAATCCAACAATGCATTTTCAAAGGGGTGTCTGGGCATCTGTACTTGGAGCTCCACAAGAATTAGCGCCATATTAGAGATGGTACAATTTGAGTGTGTTTGTGTGTAGGTATGCTTGTATGCTTGTGTTGCATCTGGAAGTGCTGGCTTGGCCCTGTTGACTTTAACTTCAAAGAGAATAAGGGATCCGAGGTTCTGATACCGCCTTAGGGAACCCACAGATCGTTCTCACCTTTAGGGTTATAAAACACATGTTTTACACCAGTTTCGTGGGTGTCTTCAAAGCGAATAATTCCCAGCCATTAGAATGTGTGAGTCATGAAAAGCTTATTATTGCATCCTTGAATAGAGCCAGTGCACTACGGGAGACAACATTTTACACTCACATAGTCCATTATGATTCAAATAGACTTTCTTGTAAAAAGAATGATTGATTCTCAAAAATACAGTTAATTAGAAGATTAGCTGTTATTTACATATAGTGAATAATTACAATATCTAAATATGCTTATGGTACATAGCATAATATTGACATTTCTGTTTTTGCTAGTAAAAGTTACACAAAATTATTAAATAAATAAAAATATAATTGTATGTTCTTGAATTACTTAGATGCATACATTATGTATGTTTTCAGTGTACATTAATTTGAAAATCTGCAAATTGTCAGAATGAATTAATTAAATTAAACTTGACTCTCACTTAATCTGTGTTCACGCAAAAATGCACACTTTGCTGTCACTCTCTATAAGACATGTTGTTGTCTGACATTATCACAACATGGTATGCAGCATAGAAGACACATTTGTGGAGTATTGCAACTGTGAATTGCACTCTGAGCTCAAACTTCACTGTCTCAAAGCAGATACATCTGATTTGGTCACTGTTTGTTCTGTATTCCTAAAGCCTCACGCCATTAAAGCCTGCAGAAGAACAATGCTATTGCTCCTCCTAATCGGTCTTGTACAATTCCCATTAACCTGGAAGCTCCACAACTACTTGGACAGATGCGGGATGGTAAAGGGCATTGTGTGGTTCATCTAACCTTCACATTATGCACAGGATGGTTACGTTCACTAAGGACACCAACATGGCAATGTAGATAATTAAATTGATCTATCTCAAATCCAGCAGCGGGCCGTGCAGTGACGTTTGGGTATGCACTGGCATTCTGCCAGCAACACTAAAAATGCCTTCACAGTTCCAGTATAAGGAGAAAACCTCAAAATAAAAGCCCATCACATGCAATTATCTCATGAACCCTACATGGTAGCAACTATTCTCAACTATTGAGATTCGGCTGCAAATAATAAGTGGTAGATTGTCTATGTGGGTTCATTAGAGCCGGAGATATGGTTCATAAGTTTTGGACTATTTTCCTACACGTTTCTTAAAACCCAACGATATATCCGTTCCAGAAATTGTTGGTCTTACATTATTGCAGAGTTGTTAGTTTGTCATTTTCACTTCCTAATTCCAGTCTGTAATGTTTTTAATAAAACAAAGACAGTCTATAAACTTTGATGTGCGATATCTCCGGCTCTAATGAGATAATTGCGTGTGATGGATTATACCGGACCTGTGAATTCATTTTTAGTGTTGCTGGCAGAATGCATACCCAAACATTACTCCACCGCCTGCGACTGCTCAAATCCCAGACATAGTTTGCCATTTTGCACTGCCTTGTGTCGGGGGTCCGGTCAAAGTCGGAGAAGCCAAAGTCAGGCTCGAACCACTGACTCATGACTGTCCTGCAAAGTAGCGACTTAGCCCACTACACAATCCAGACCCCAGCTTTTGATGAATTAATGTAAATATGTAGCCTACTGTGGTCAAGCAGTATGTTGCCTGCAGTGTACATGTACTGCTGCAACATTGGTTTAAATCTGGCCCACAGCTCTTCCAAAAAAAACTCTTATCTATCACTGCTGAATAAAGTGTAAAAACACATGCAAAATAACTCCATCACAAAACATAAAAGACAAGTGACCAGTATATTGCTAGCACTGGCATTCAAATATTATTTGCTGTTCAGAGGGTCGTCCATGCTTAGCGGCAGCATATTTGAAATGAAACAAGCTATAAAATCTCTCAAGCATCCACACCATCCAATTTTACTTTAATATTCACAAAAGTTTATGATGTCCCAAATGGGACCCAATTCTCTATACAGCGTTATAGGTCCTGGTCAAAAGCAGTGCTGTAAGTAATAGGGTGTCATTTGGCAGGCAGCCAATATAGCCATTAAGGCACCAGGTCCAGAGTAAATGTTTCCTTGTCCAGATTGAATTGCTTGTCAACTATTGCCATTTTACACAAATGTTGTTGGTTTAAACTTGATAAATGTGTTGCTCTCCTAAGACATACCTTCTGCCACAGAAAGCAATCTGATTCTCATGCTGTTGTTGTCTATTAGTTAATGAGTTACTTTGAAGAAGGGAAATCTTCATGGCAGATGATCTGTTACGGGAGAGAAACAAGAACAGACATTTTATTCTTAGTGCTCTTCTTACTTCTCCAAACTAGAAGTCTGATAATTATGCATCCTAAAGCAGCACCCTAGTCCCATTGGCCATAATCAAATGTAGTGCACTAAATAGAGAATACCCTGTAAACAAACGTTTCGATACGACATTCCAGGGATGTAAGCAGGCTAAGATTCTCCAGGGTGTCCTATTCGCTGGGTTTTATGTTATTATCCACTTCTTAATAAGACTCGCTTTTCCCCTGCCCAGCATTAAAGAATATACAGTATCTCACAAGTGAGTACACCCCTCAAAGTTTTGTAAATATTTTATTTTTTACTTTTCATGTTAATGAAAAAATTAGCAATTTTCCCTCCCCGGTGTGACTTGTTAGTGTTACAAGGTCTCAGGTGTGAATAGGGAGTAGGTGTGTTAAATTTGGTGTTATCACTCTCACTCTCCCTCATACTGTTCACTCGAAGTTCAACATGGCACCTCATGGCAAAGAAAAAATAATTATTGCTCTACATAAAGATGTCTTCTCTAAAGATGTTACAACCCAAGTAAAAAAAGTATATTTAAATTATACTCCAGTATTATAATTATAGTATACTTCTGTTTAACCATAAGTATATATTCAATATATTTAAGTATATTTTAAGTATACTTTCAAAATATACATACCGGAATAACATATTTAAAGTATATTTAGGATAAATAAAATACATGTCAAGTACATTTAAATATACTTTATTTACTTGGGAAGAAAGCCTGCAAAACAGTTTGCTGAAGACAAGCTTACTAAGGACATGGATTACTGGAACCATGTCCTGTTGTCCTATGAGACCAAGATAAACTAATTTAGTTCAGATGGTGTCAATTGTCTGTGGCGGCAACCAGGTGAGGAGTACAAAGACAAGTTTGTCTTCCCTACAATCAAGCATGGTGGTGGGAGTGTCATTGGCTGGGCCTGCATGAGTGCTGCTGGCAATGGGGAGCTACAGTTCAATGAGGGAACCATGAGTGGCAACTAGACTGTAAAATACTGAAGCAGAGCATGTTCCCCCTTTTGAGACTTGGCTGCAGGGCAGTATTCTAACCCCAAACACACCTCCAAGAAGACCACTGCCTTGCTAAAACAGATAAGGGTAAAGGTGATGGACTGGTCAAGCATGTCTCCAAACCTAAACCCTATTGAGCATCTGTGGGGCATCCTCAAATTGAAGGTGGAGGAGTGCAAGGCCTCTAACATCCACCAGCTCTGTGAGTTTTGGATGTACAGTAGAGTATATTGTAATCAATGCAATCCATATCACTGGGTATATATCTATATTTCTATATATAATATATAAATAGGTAAGTACCTTCATGTTCAAACCTTTTAACTAGTAATATATACTGTATATCATATACAAGGTATACACCACATTCCTTGTAGGGCCCTATACATTCTGCGTTGTGAAGAATTTGCAAGGAATCAGAAGATCCAGACATAGTCACATAATTCAACAAAATGAAAAAATGACAATTTTCTGCAATTCACTTGATAAAAACATGTTAATTCATCAATTCTAAATACCCCAATCTCTTTATCACTGATGTAATGCATTTGACTAGGTGGGCTATACATACATATTTTTTACACTTCTACAATTTTATGCCTTGATTCAGATTCTTGCCTTTTATTTTTATGTTTAAAAAGCAAGTAATTAAAATTGCAAATACCTGTGCACATGTCATGAAAAATAGTTGTTTTGCCCGTTTGGATAGTACCGTAATACAATGTAGCCTATGAGGCAATGCACTTGCAAACTGTATAGTACAGCAGGATTTTCTATATTTAGGTTTGGGCTTCCGAATGCAACTTTGCCCAAATAGTTGACTTCAGATGCCTTTTTAAGTGGGTGAAAAACTAGCTGACGTACACAACTACCTAGGGCAGTGGTTTCCAACCAGGGGTTTCTAGGACGGAAAATAAAATGGAAATCACAGATTTTGGAAAAAGAATAAACAGATCTCATAGGTTCCTACATTTAGTAGTACAATGAACTGCATTGGTAAATTCACAATTTGTACTGTGTCAAAAACAGTCATATCTATGTTATATGGTGCCATGTACCACGGTTTAAACCACTTGGTTTATAATAATATTTAACATTTTGTTATGGAAATGAAATACCCCTCTTAGTTATACCATGTCATGCCTATCATAACTTGCTTGGCTCATTTGGCAAAGCCTTCTATGGAGCAATAACGTTTCTAGCTAAGTGAAATTATTGTTCTGTAACAGAAAATATTTCAATTCTGTTTTTAGACTCTTCTGGTTGCCGTATTTATTTTGAAAGGTTTTATTTCTAAAAAGTGGCATGTCTAATTTCAGACATTGATAATGAGATTGGCTGGGTTGAGTTGTTGCAAGATACGCTGGTGTACAATACAGATCATCATTAAATTTGACCTCACACTTTTGGCTGATGGGAGGCATGCGTTTAGCTGAAAATGCAGATAGGCCTTGTCTAGGAGATGGTTAGCAGATGGAAGCAGAGCCAACATATGCCGTTAACATTGCAATTGCTGTTAGTTTCTTACCGGCTGTAGTGTGGATTCGAGGTTTAGAATTCTCAAATGGCTAATTTGTTGCTTATCATTTGCAATTTGCTCAACATTGAATCTGCTAGATATGTTTGAGTGTATGTAAGTACTGTATGTATATTTGGTAAAGTTAGATGGGAGAAACCGAAAGAGAGATACAGTGAAAGAACATCTGCGTTTGTTTGTATGTGTTTGTCTGCGGGTGGCTGTGTAGACCTGTGGTCTTTACGTTTTGCCAGGTAGAGCTCCAAGGCTAGCCTTCAGGCTTCAGACATTTTCTATGTTAAATTGAGTCAACTGAACTGGTCATGCAGTAGTTTGTGTGTGTGTCAGTGTGTGTCTGTTTTTTTTGTCAATG
>JACXGM010013034.1:11244-23540 GCA_016801145.1 Umbra pygmaea
CTATCTCTCTCACTGTTTCTTTCACTATCTCTCTCACTATTTCTTTCACTATCTCTCTCACTATTTCTTTCACTATCTCTCTCACTATTTCTTTCACTATCTCTCTCACTATTTCTTTCACTATCTCTCTCACTATTTCTTTCACTATCTCTCTCACTATTTCTTTCACTATCTCTCTCACTATCTCTCTCACTATTTCTTTCACTATCTCTCTCACTATTTCTTTCACTATCTCTCTCACTATTTCTTTCACTATCTCTCTCACTATCCCTTTCACTATCTCTCTCACCATCTCTCTCTCATGCTTCCTCACAAATCACACATGCACAGGCATTCACACACACATGCTTATGTGAATCTGGGACACTGCAGGGGTAGATTATTAGCTCCTGAAATGAGAAGTGATAGGCTTTTTTAGACACAAACACGCACACACACACACACACACACACACATACACACACATATACACACACACACACACACTTCAATAATTTATTGCTGTCAATACCAGCAAATGATTGCTGGCCAGGTCTCCAGGGTGTCTTAGAGGGACCTGTAAAAAAAAAAGAGAGAAATGTGAAAAGAGTTGTACTACACTTCTACATGTGTTTATCTGTATGTTTGTGTCAAATGTGTGGAACAGGACACACAAACTTTGCACATTTGACCTTTTTGAAGGCATATGCATAGTTTTAAGCCACATAAGAGACAACTCCCATTTCAAAATGTGCTCGATATCTGACATTTGCCTTAGCTTTCGGTGCAAATACTCTTGCCTATTTACAGAGCTCAGAATGCTTTTTGAATTATTTAACATTCACAACGTAAGCCCTTATTAAAAATTCTGTCTGCATTTTATTCACTACTGATTTGTTGAAGTTTTGAATTCTTGCTAGAAGTTTAAACCAAATCAGCTGGAGCCAGTGAGGCTTTTAACCCTGCCCTTTTTTGAAGGTAGTTTAATTAAGTGTCAGACCACAGGATGACTAGCTGTTGCTATGGTGTCCCCCAATGTGTATCCAAACGCTAAAAAACAAACAGTCAATAGTATTTCTCCAGTGGAGAGCAGTGTGCCTAGGGGCCCATTGTAAGTGCACTGTGGAGCAGTTATTTTGTTTGCAGTTCACACAGCTTGAATTGGTGAGCATTGTGTTATTACTCTCTGTGGGGCAGACTTTTACTGAGCTGTTACCTCAGCTTATATGGAAAAACTGTTCAGGTGGTGGAAGGGTTTGATCATCAACCTAAATCACCCATCTGCCTTGCTCCTGCCTAAGGCCAACTTTAGGAAAGGGCAGTGACCATCATATCAGGGGGTCTGCAGTGAGATTTTATGCATGCTTTCTTGCCCCGGAGTTCTCGATAGACGGGATGTGGCAGCTGGAACATAGGAAGAGGGCTGCTGACAGGAATCTGTGGGCCCGGGACAAACTCAAAATTTTGGGCCCCTCGCTAAAAAAATGACTGTGCAGAAACAAAATTTGGGGCCCCCCTCAGGACTGGGCCTGGGACAACATACCCGGTTGTCCCCCCCTGTCAGCTGCCCTGCATAGGAACATGGAACTCTATGGGAGTGCCAATAAACCCCACTAGGTAACAGTTTATGTGGGCTGTTCCCGTATGGATTGAATTCGGGCTTGTCCCATCTATCAGAGATGATTCACAGCATTGGGGTAGAGGGAGAAGAACATATTCTTCTCTCATAAGTTTAACCGGACTCCTTGTTCAACACAGTGTCAGTGGGACACTAAGATTTCAGGCCCAGATATTGAATGAATGAAACCTATAAAAGCCATTATTATCTTAGCCATTCCAGTGCATGCCAGGATATGAACCCATTCTTATCAGTAAGGCTCCTTTACATCACTGACACACTGACAGACCTGTCAGAACTCTGTTGTCCCACAATTCAGTTCAGAGAAGTTGTGACAAAATCAGTGTTTGAGAAGTTGTTCGCAAACCACAGACGCCTGAATATACAGATGGAGACAAATCCCTAGTCACATCCCTAATCATATTGTGGTGGAAATCTAACAGATGCATCTGGCCTTATTTACACTCTGTCGCTGTGTACTTGTCAAAGTATTAACTCTGATTGAGGGCAATGAAAACAGAATAGCAGAGGAGTTAATCTTAATGACAGCTGGAAGCATAGGACTATTGTCAATTTCATCCCTGTGTGTCAACATGGCCTTGACAGAACCGAACTACATCAAATAATGACATGATGCTTCTCATTCAACATCTGATTTAGTTCCTTCTATTAACCAGCTGGCTCAGGCCATATCATTTACATTTGAATCATTAAGCTGACCTTCGTATCAGGAGTGACGTACAGTACCGAGTGCAGGCATTTTCATACATGTATGTAGCTGCCCCATATAGAAATTAAAATGTACAACCCTAGTGCCACAATCTCCATGCTCTACCAATGGAGTAGCCGGGACCCATGCGGTTAATATGCGGTGTTGTCACCAACCTGGTTGTTGGATTGACTCTGTCTGTTAGACAGCAACTATTGTGAGGTCTCTGTGTGGCACAGCATACTATATTGCTGTCTTGGAGCAGAGCTGTGTTGAGGTGGCCAGGGTTCGTATCCTGATTCATGACATTCTGGCTATGCCTTTTGGGCTCTGCAAGGGGCAGCGCAATTTAAGCCAGTGCTGCCCAGCAAATTAGGACACAATTACCTCGACATGCCGCTCTTAACTGACTCCTTGTGTGCAGGTCGAGTGCCTGTGAATTACATCACAGTTTTATAGTTTGCAAATGTGTAAAACCTCCCATCAAGTGTTGAATGATCATTGTATTCATAATCAGACAGCTTAGTGACACATGCTTGGAGGAACCATGTGATTGCTCTTCAATCATCCCACACTTTAGAGGGGTTGCACATCAGTGACTTATAGTACCGGTACTGAGGATACATTTTTACAGTATACTGTATCACCAGTATGGTCATGGGTTTTATTCTTACATGGAAAATATTATGTCTAATTAATCATAACTTCCTGGGCATTCAACAGTTAGACCTTTAATCATTTCTTTGCTAACATTTTGTTACCCTGTCTGTTTTTAGTGAGTGATATGGCTCCATAAATAGCTGTTTAGAACTGTGCATGCCCATCGGTTTAATATAGCCTACACTTTATATATAATACTACCGTATATATAATCTCTATATATTATGAAAAGCTTTGATATATTTTTAAATATCTTTTTTTGCCTTATAATGACACATTATTTTTACTTAGATGTGAATAGAACAAGAGCTACCGAACTTTATTGCTGTGTGTAGTTGTCGACAAAATCAAGTTAAAATGAGAGAAAATATCTGCTGTTGCTTCACTGACATTTGTAGCTGTTCATCAACTATGAATCCCAAAAACCACATTGACTGTAACAACCTGGATGGGACTCGCCACAGGATGGCTTAGTCCCATCTTGTGGCCAGACTTGGACATAGCTAAAGATATTCCATTGCACATTGTCTTGTCTTTGTGAATGCACCCCATACCACAGCTGATCCCGGTTATTAATTAGTGTCCCTATATATGTGCCCCTCTGCTTGTTTCATGTTGTGCGTTATTGTTACCTGTTCTGTGTGGATGTATCCTGTCTGTCGTTGAGGACTGTTGAAGCAGCTATGAGGTAGACTGATTGTTGGCTTTATTGATTTTACAAAGTGTCTTCTCCACAATATGAGTCATACTGAAATCAGTAGGAGCATAGAACCAGGCGTACGCTCTTTAGTAGCCACCGTGTCTACACCGCGTCAGAGTGTAGTAGGGTATTATACCGTTGTGCAGTTCTGCTTCATTTGCCTATGTCAGTCTCATGTATGCTTCGCTATCAGTATGTCTTAAATTAACACCTCGAAAGATGGACTCCTGCATTCTGCCTCCATCTTTAAGATCTACAGCATGACATTGACAGTGATATGACAGTACTCTCTCATTACACATCTGGTGAACTTTCGGCATGACTCGCTGTAGATAAGAACATCAACAAAATGTAATTGCCTTTATAGTACTTTGTTGACCTAAATGCTTCCACTAAATGGCTGTGAAGGTACCAGGTTCATTCACTCACTGAGGAAATAACTGGACAAACTAAGCCTAAAGGCGGCCCACTTGAGTATCCTTGATAATGATGAGATGCAGATGGGCTGAATGAATATGGAGAGTCTATTGACATTGACCGAGACATGGCTAGTGTAGGAAAGCTTTGTGAATTCGCTAAGTCATCGGGTGCTCTAAGGGGAGACATCTGTCGCTTTCAGCTGAACGACATGGTCCATATCATTGCGTCACTGTTATGCAGCTTCTGTATTTACTGTACTTGTTTATTCCCATCTCTCTCCTGTGGTCCCTTGCAACAGTTTGGCCCAGCTGCTTGTTACAGTATAAGATTACGTTTGACTTTTACACAGTAAGGGTCAGTGACAGAACCACCAATACCCAAGTCAAGTGTTAGTGATTGGTGATGGAGAAGTGAGGATGGCATTGGTCTTTTAGCAGGTACAACCTCTTCCTCTTTGGACTGTCTGCTACTCATCATCAAGCCTCGGAATCCAGGCCACGCTACGCTAAGCCATTTTGGCAGATACAACAGCTAGTTTTGCTTAGCCTACACTTTTTCCAATAGGATACAACTAGACAAGACACAATGTCTCTTTCTGTTAGTGCATTCTTTAAGTAAAGGACCTACATTGACTATAATGAAACACTGTACAACATACTTCCAAAATTTAGTTTATTTTTTTACTGGGATGTTGCAAATTAGCATAGGAACTAACAACTCTCTATCCAGTTCGAAAACATTGTGGAACGACACAAACCACACCTTCAACAAGCTTGTGGTGGGACGTTTCTTGAAATGTAACATTCAATAGAGATCTTTTTTGATCTAAGGCAGTTTTCTTCAACCTCAGGTAGCATTTTATTAACCCATTAGGACATTCAGCTAGTACAAAGGTTCAGAAGCAGACTGGCCATATGGCAGTTTAAAGGAATGCCAGATGAGCAGGGTCTATATTTACCCCAGTGGGCAGGTCTAACTTGGGAAAAAACTAGCAGGTGTTGTGTTAAAAAATATGCATTTCAGGTCCCAGTCTACCTGAATAGGTACAGTAAATTATCAATGTTACCATGAAATATACATTATTTATATTGAAATTACCTTAAATAATGCCCTGAACGGAATCAAAAACAGCATTCGACACACACTGACTCATATTTTAAACCTTCAAGACTGTATGTTAGTCAGCTTTTCACATTCATATGATTTTAAGTCTTGTCTAGTTATTACCCGCCTGTATCCCATCTAAATTTGGGCAATGTGACATTGGATAGAAACGTCATGCCCGGGGGTGGAAATTACTGACAGCTTGCCATTGACTAATGCTGATGTTAATTAGATTTGTCTCCATTGTTGGCACCAGCCGGTCAAGGCAACGGTGATGACACTGGCAGACATTGGAGACCCAGTTGCCATCCGAATGTCACCACTGGGGTGCTTCAGTTATGAGACAGAGACAACCAGCTGCAGTCATCACTATCTTTACACTAACTGGTGGTAGGACTGTTTCCAAACAACCAGTTTTCCTCAAGAAGCTGTATAACTAAATACATTTCAGAACCAAGGCAAGTCACTGACAGTGCAAACAGATAACCTTAGGCTAGAGAGGACTGTTATTTTTTGGGGATCTCTGCAAACATGCGCTAATTGATCTTGGCACTAGACATTGTAATGGAAAACCTGGACATAATTTGTTGTCAATTTAATTTAAAGTGTTTGTTTTACACAGATCTTTTTCATCCCTGTGAGTTGTGTGTATGGGACAGAGATTTGCTGTGTTGGATTAAAAGGACATGGAATTGGAGGTTGAATAGGCTGTGAGATTCAATGGGGAGGTTGCTTTTTTGACAGAGCCTTGCTTCTCTTGAAGTACGGCACTGTAGCAGGGTTGGTGAATCAGGAGGATGGGCAGATGGAGAGGAAGAAAGAGACAGGGAGAGGAAGAGAGAGTGTGAGAGAAAGACAAAGACAGAGAATGAGGAAAGAGGAGAGCAAAAAAGAGGGACAGAAAAAGGGAGAGTCAGAGAGAGACTTAATAATGAGGCAGGAACTGTGTGTCTCCTGGGCCAGAAGGTGTGCTGGGATTATTTTGGTCTCCTAGAGACTGAAGTGTGTGCGTGAGTTCATACTTATTAGTTACCCAGCTAGAATGAAGCCTAAGGGGAATCGGCAAGAAACAAACACTTCACACCTTTCATTTCTTAGCGAAATTACATAAAGGTCAAGCTGAGCACCCACAAAATGTACAATGTACCGTTTCCAAACAAAACCCTGTTCTTACTATCAGTAAGGTCTATATTTTGGAGTGCAGACTTCATTGGACCAGTGAATGTATGAAATGGGATCAATTGCTGGCCTGTATAAAGGAGGTGGCTAGTCTTAAATAGAGTATTTGAGTCCATCGGTTTTCATGGATTTTAGAAAATATTTGTTTTTCCACTCCACAGCAGTTTTCTGGTGTTATTTACAGTTTCAAGATGAGCTTTTCAGAAAGCAATGAGGAGCAAATGGATTTTCAGTTTTGTGTGTTTTACAGCCTTGCAAATGTAGCTAATACATTTTTGGGGAAATGTAATGTCGCTGAAATGAAATCATCCTGAAAATGTCTCTGTAAAGCCATCTTTTATGAAGGCTTTTAATTGACCTATAGTGGATTTCTTGCTTTCATGTATGTATGTATCTATGTACGGTATCTGATTTTAGACTTGTGCTAATCATAACCTGACTGTAGTGGACTTAATTATGCATATTGGCCACTGGTTGTCATATTGGCTACTGGTTGTAAATGAGCTAAAATGGGTCCCTCAAAATTGTGAACAGTGTCATTTGTCTGTAACCCATGTCATCAGAACTGCCCAAATTGAACTTGGAATATCATTGCTAAATGAGGTATGATAGTGAGTCTACTTAGACAGTATGTGCATAAAGCTGAATGCAAAAAAAAGTTTGGTGCACCCTTTTGAAAAAATAAAAAATGCTGAGTATGTGTCCTGTAAATTCTGAAGGTGTTAAAATAAATCCTTGTGTGAACAGAATTTGACCTGAACTCTACATGGTAATAAGTGAAATTTATTACCAACTTACAAGTACATGTTTTATTTCTGTTCATTATAGATTCGAATCATAGCTTCAATATTTATGTGAAGTAATTTGTAGTTAACTGTTTCTTTGAAATAACTCTATACTTTCCAATCTGTCAGACTTATGGCTGTTTTACCTTGCTTCAACAACCATGGACTCCTCTGAGCAAATATCTGATAACTTCATATTTAAGATTTTTTTTCCTTCAGAACAGTTTAGCTGAAACTAGAGTAGTTGTTAACAAGGATCTGCATGGGAGAGTTTTCCAAAGCCTTTGCTAAAACCTCATCACATGCTAAAGTAATCCTTGTCAAGCCAGAATAGTTTTGGAATAATTTGTTTGGATTGCTAAAATTTAAATTGAACAATTGGGCGACAAATAAAGATGGTATGTTGGTGAAGCAAGGGTGAAGCATTTAAAGTAATAAAAAAAAATGCCCACTGTTAAGCACTGAGTGAATACATTATGTTTTGAAGTTGGGTGCCTACAAGTAGAACTGGTAATATTATGAGGGTGGAAGAAAGAATGGATTTAACTAAATATCAACAAATCTTGAAAGGTAATGTCAAACAGTCAGGACACCAAAGCTGAAAATAGTTTGGATTTTTCAGCAAGACAATAAACAAAAACATTTAATATTATAGAAAATCTGTGAGATTTATGCATTCAATGAGACCCATACATCTTTGTGAGCTGAAAGATGTATGCAAGGAAAACTGTGGAAAAAATGAAAAAGTCAAGAAAATGGTCTCCAGCGATTGACATTAACGCTTGTCCGTCTGTTCGGGAGATGTAAAAATAATTCTTGGAGGTTCTCAAACATGGGTTGCTCTTTCAGATTATGAGATGGCTAGCTAATGTTAGCCATTGTGCATTCTGACTGCACAATATGCAAATATACAGTAGCTCTGTTTACACAGTGCAAGTGCTCATTAACTGGTAATACTTCATCAACAAACGTCGACTTTTGTAGCTTCAGTATGCATATATACATATATACCATAGTGATATTCAAAGTATTTCTGACTTTTAATAGCTTGACAAAAACATTGCATCTTTTATTCAACTGTGTGATAGTGGCCAAAACTGAATGAGCAAGTGTCAGAAAGAAATGAAAAGAATTTAGAAGCATTGCTTGAGATAATGTTTATTTAAAGTGAATATCTAAACTACTCAGTTACTTACTTTAATTTACATGCATGGCTCTGTGGTTAGGGGGTCTGACTTGCCAGAAGGATTCCGGTTCGATTCCCAACTGAGCCAAATGTCATTGAGCAAGGTACATTACCCTAAGCAGTATACAATGCTATTTCTAATTTAATACACACATTTTTTGAGAAAAAATTGTCAAACATGTTGGCTACATAATCTGAGTGACTGGTAGAGGTTTTTATCTATCAGTAACCAGAATGTTAGCTTGAGGCTGTGTTGTGAATGTGATAGCACTTCACATTGAGTTGGTGCTTTTAATAGTAACTGAACTGGCTATTCTTTCTAGATTACCTTAATTTCCTGGCCAATGGCCTTGGTGCATTGCAAAAGCTGAACTCAGCTGAAAATGATTGGAATCAGTTAAATCTCCCTAAGGATGTGGTATCAAGAGACAAAATGCCCAAATGTGACATGTAGAAGTCAGGTCAACTTACGTTCAAAAAGTGATAATTTTCACATTTTATTCTATTTTTTTTCCAGGGGTGAACAAACTAATAATGATAATATAATATAAACAGCATATTACACATACAGGCCAAAATTGTAAGTTTGAAACATTATTTTGGCAATCGTTTGCAAAGTTTGCATCTGTAACTGTTTATTGTCAGTTTTATACAAAGCTAAGTAAAACCAAATTCAAACATTTTTTGATTTCATAGATAAAAATTATTTTAGATTCAGTTGTTGTGTGCTTATTCTGGTATGTTTTATGTAGACCATAATTGAAGCAAAATTAAGTGTTCTAGTTAAGAATCTGAAAGGCATTTTGCATACATGGCAGTGCTATTTCAAGACATTACTGTGAATGTATTATACAGTGATTATTTACAATAAATGGCCAAAAAAATACACTGACTTCATCCAGTGTGGATGGGGCATATTTTTCTATGTTACTAAATGTCTGAATTAGTTAAAGGGAAGGAGGATGAAACTAGGGAAGTAAGAACAGCATGGTGAAAAGAAATAAAGCGAGACAGACAGGCAGAGTGTGAGAGGGGGTGGAGATGGGGAGTGATGGGAGCGGCTGTCACCACAACAACAATGGTCACATGTCTGCAAGAGATTCTGGAACATGACTGTGCGTAACATGAGCAGGCTAAACACAATGACCCATATGGCCATTTGGCACCCACACTTTTGTGCTGTTTTTCATAATTCAGCGCTTTGTCCCATTAAGTGGGGCATTTCCTACCCGTTTCTCTGTTTACTGCTCATTAAACAAGATTATTAGATGACTTTGCGCTGATGTCGGCATTTCATTAGAAAAACGGGAGCTGATCCTAAGAGGGACAACTGTTAAAAGCAACATTAATTACCTCAGAAGGCAAGCGCACACATGAGTTTTGTGAACCAGTGCTGTTTGATGCCATTTCATTATCGTGTTGGTGGTTGCGGTGTGTTACTGAAAAAAGAAACATCCTTGTACAAGGGTTGGGTACTGTTTGCATTTGAACCGATACCGGTACCAGTACTGATACCTTTTTTGCTACTTTTGTAATTTTGTAAAATAATAAGTCCAAACTTCTTATTCCTTTTCAAACAGACTGTACTTTATAGAAAAACTAAAGAGATTTGGTTAAAGGTGGCCGCACAAAATATACATATGTTAAAAGCTTATTGCTTGATTTTATTAAATGTATGCTTGTTGTTGGATAGTTACAGTAGCTAAGCTGATACAGTACACAGCCAAAAACTGTTATGATGATGAACGTTAAATAACATGAGTCAACATGTCCTAAGCTGTGTGAAAAATATGCTGGTAAAATGTTACATGCTAATGAAGCTATATTGATAAAGTAATGAAAAAGGCCGCTTACCTCCAACAACAATTTATCCAACTATGTATTAAATTACCTGACAATGAAGTTGATGTTGATGCTGCCTCCCTTGAAGTTTCGTCCCTGGAGGGCTCAACGCCTTTGGCGCTACCGGTGCTAACGGTAGCTGCGGCTGCGGCGGGCAACTTTGCTTTCAAGTTGTTGAATACCCTACACTAGTGGTGGAACGGTACATGTATTTATATTGAACCGAAACGGTATGGGCATCACGGTTCGGTGCATGAATTTACACGGAGAATACACAGTATAAGAAAAACTTGTGTGCAAAATAATTAATGTAATGCGGAACTACTGTTAGATATGCCTGTTCTTTAGGGACAACTAATCTGTATCCCCGCCTTAGCTCTGAAGCTAAGTAGCCGAGCTACGCCTATGTATGCAGTTTTTTGTCAGGTCGACGGTCCAGTGAGTGAGTCAGAGATAGCGGCACACAGAGAGTATGGCGAGTGGTAGCGACCCACAAGAGTTAAGATCGCAAGTTTGGGAAAACTTTGGTTTCCCAGTCAGTTACAGTAGTACAGGCAAGAGAGTGATGATGACAACTGTGTGTTGTTATGCTAACGGATATCCGACGCCATAGACATGCACAATAAAACAAATTCGTTCTGCATTTTTGTTTTGCTTTTCCCTCCATTGTACCGAACTTGTACCTAACGGTGATGTCTGAACCGAGGTATGAACCGAACCGTGACTTCTGTGTACCGTTCCACCCCTACCCTACACGCATTACATTTAAGGAATATCTGGTGTTTGAACAGGCATTTCCTTAGGTTTGATGTTTCCATGGCTAGCTTTGCATGTCACGTCGCAAATATTACAGCGAGCGCTGTCTGTATCAATTTTAGAAAAGTGTAGCCACACCTCTGACCATTTTCGGCTTTTAATCGCACTTGACTCTGTTTGTGTCAACAAATGACAGGCTGCAGAGGTGAGGTAATCTCACGAGAGATGTGCTCCCAGGTACCGAAATTTCTCAATGATTGATTTTATGTGAAACAGTACTCTGTACCACCAATGTAATTCAGTCAGTACCCTTAAAAGTACCGAGTTCGGTACCCAACCCTACCTTGTACTGATGTCAGTCATGCCCCTCCCTCTCTGAAGCTTTCCCTAAGACACAAGTGTCCTGTTCATCCCCAAGCGTTTTTTCTGGTTTTGAAAGAAAGAAAACATGCCCAAATCTAATGGAGTATATCTCCAAAACTACAAGGGCTATAAACATACTCTTGGTATCAAAATGAAGGAAACACATGTGAGTTTTATCCTGAAGTAGGGATGGGACGATTACCGGTTTCACGGTAAACCACAATAAAATGTCCGTACGGTTAGTATTACCGTTTAAGATTTAATTTTCATTAAAACCGTGTTTGATTACCGTGATTTTGAAAACTCACGGTAAATCCTGTCCAGCCAGAATTGGTCTGACGCGGGTGCGCGCATGCGACTTTGTTTTTTGCACGAGAAGTCAAGGCGGAAGGCAGTGTCAGCGCTCGGGAGATTTTTCAGCCATCCAAGAGGACAAAATCGGAGAGTCCTGAGGGCAATTTCATCGAGGATTGGCACCCTGTCTGCAGAGGAATGTCGCTGCAAAAGGGGAAACACGTCAAATCTGTCATCTTCGTGATAACCAGCCACTGTTATACAGCGAATGCATTAACTTTTACTTTAATATCAAAACTAACTTGGGCAAATAATTGGACAATCAATATTGATTCGAGATGAAATATTTAATTATCTCACTTGTAATTAACGCAAAGTATCCGGGTGATAAGTTTAACAGCAGTAGATTTGAACCAAGACGAATGAACATATGTTCAAAATATTAAGGGTGACATTTAAGGGATAATGTATTGTATTAATTCATAGGAAACTTATTACACATATTTATATTTTTACCACAGAAATAATTTCAGGGACATAAAATATTGCATGTGATTAGTGTCCGAATACTTTGTTCGTTAGTTAGCTTAATTAGTTTTGAGTCTTGTTTATATTTAATATACTTAGCTAATATAGAAAATATATTTTATTCGTGTCCTTACAGTTTTGTTTACTAAAACGTATTACTTGTGATCAGTACC